>JAHZMV010000623.1:0-15385 GCA_027743765.1 Coecobrya sp. COE2
GGTTGCACTTATGTAACGTTCTATATGTGAAGGCATTAACCTAGCCTTTGTTTGGTTTTCACTTTTTCACACCGTTTTCCCTGCAGATTTCTGTACCTACCTGTTTCTTGTATTGACTGAATCAACTCTGTTTAGTTCAGTATAGCGATGGAATGTTTTTTATTACTCACTTCGCATGATTCAATGCGCTGCTGCGTATATCGAGCCTCTCCATTGTCATAATGTTATAAGGAACATAATGAAACACCAACTAGAATACAACAACCAACTCGTCTTGATTAGAATTAATTGAATAATTTGGTTAGAAAGTCAATCAGCCAAAGATACTGTACCATTATCTTGTTCACATAATGCGATTAATTGTAGCAATTATTCTTCATTTGGCTCAAATTTGAGGTGAATTCAGGCTATGAAACCTGCTGTTTTCTCCTAAATTAATTTTCACTTGTAAATGATTACATACTACACAATACAAAGTAACCAGACTGTATTGTATTGAAAAGAAATACGAGCCTTATACTTATTGGCAGGGTGTAGACCACATTTTTGGCAATAGTTATATACACTATGATAATTAATGTGTCTGTGAGTCAAACATAATTTACGACTTCTGGTTTCTCACGTTTTCCAGCTACAATTTCTAGCCAAAATGAGAAAGAGCAAGCAAGTAGCTTATAAATTATAAGTAGGTACAAGGACTCAGCTAATGATATCACTTACCTCAATTTTTATGACCTGGCTGTTAATAGCGCAATTTTTGTTGAGTTGAGAGCAATACAATATTAATGTACAATAAAATGTGCAGTTTCATGTAACTGTTGATAATAACTTTATATACTTAGGTATGTATATAGTAATAACAATTCGTGCTCGACCTCCACACAAAAAGGCCACCGAGCATATTGACTGCGAGCAGATACAAAGGTATATATATTTGGTTGACGCAGTTTCCTATCTAAAAAGATCCACAGGAAGAATGAGAATATAGATGACAAGTTGACATGATGCATGATCTGTCCGCGTGCGAGAAGAGAAATAATGGCACACATTCTAAAAAAATCGTAACAGCTCACGCACTTAGGTCCGGTCTACTACCGCGGTGGTGGTGAAAGTCAAAGAACTACCTGAAATGAAACATTATACCATACTCTATGGCAGCTTTACAAATTCCATATTTTAGACTCTTTTTATGGTCTTGTAATAAAAAAGCAGGGATAATAATAGTATACATCTTTCTGTCCACATTAAAACATACATTATGGCTACACAAATATACATTCATACATGCATTTCTACCTTCATATTTAAAGGATTGTCTGAAAAGTGAATGTACTACATGCAAACAGTCATAAAAATTTCCAGGAAAGCGATATTTTATTACTCATTAGATCGCCGGAGAATTCAAATGTCATCTCACAATTTGCATACCAATTTAGATATATTTGTTATTTCAAAGGGATGCTTTTTTGAAATTAGTGTACATTTACTTTATAGCCACCCTTTAACTTTGCATTACACAATCCAGTGGGAAGAAAGTGTGTCAGGAATCTCGTAAAATGAATGGATGATGGGCGAGGTCCAAACTTTTCATAATATTATCTTTTATGTCTGGAACGAAGATTTTGCTCATTCTGAATATATACGGCATACCAATACACAAGCTTTTATTTAATATGTCGGCAAGTAAGGGGAAAGTTGTACATGCATTCAAAACCATGTATTTGTATATACCAATCTATTTAACTATATTATGGGATAGAGTTTTTGTACCTGAGTTCCGCTGCTCTTTTTATAGAGAAATGGTCTGGTGAGGTTGATGAGTGAGGGCATAAAAAGACAGAGATATATTACGATGACCTGCTGCTACTCACACTACTCCATGCTCGGATAATATTGGCTAATAACAAAGCATGCGGAAGAAAGATTTTTTGACCACCACTCACTCGTGCCAGTGGTCTGGTCTGACTTTGTCCATCATCATCAAGATAACAAGGGAATTCCTTTTTGCCGTATAAACAGATAGAAAAGATATTATTATTGAATGCATGTACACACGGATATCAGCATTATGATGTGCGAATGATGATTGTTAGCGATTTAGATGCTTCCAGAGCTAGTATGATATTCACAATAGATTCATATAGCGGTCCACATTCAAAGAACTCTGCACACACGCAACAAAGGATGACCATGTTTCACTTCACGTTTCAAATTCAGAGAACCGTGCAAGCTTCAGAGTGTGTGTTCACGCGTGGGCAGTTTCAGTATATTTTTCATCTTCATGATGACTCGCAGAATATTAGGATATGTGAGGACAAAACAGCAAACTGACTTTCTCTGTCTGCCAGGTAGGCTTAGTATACACACACACGAGCAGTATCTCTATACAACAGGAGAACTTTCACCAGTACCAGTTAAATGTTTATGAGAGTGTTTAGATGATGATAATATGGCTTACATGGATTATGATTTGATCACGCGAATTCAAACATAATCCACTGCTCTTGCTCCAGTACTTTTCTTATATGCTAGCAGTAGCCGTTGTAGCAACGTCATCGTCTTCATATTTTATTTATATTTTACAAACTGAACTTGTTCCAGTTACTGGGTTTTTTGACTCTGCTAATAGACAGTGTGTATATAATATTATTATTGGTCTGGCTTTTGCGATATGATACGAGGGAGAAAGATGATCGTGCAAAAACACGCATCCGTCTAAAACTCGACGGGATATGATGATGGTGGTGTGGTGCTATATATTTTAGGATGCTGATGATTTTGATGATGTGTTGATAATACTATAGCTATAACATTATCGTATCGTAACTCTGAAGCGATTTCATAAGTTTTTCTACAAAACTGGAAGAAATGGTTTTACTAGTTTTTTTATCGTTTACTTCAGTAGTTCGTATGCAGTAGTCTAGTAGAATGGATCATAAAGAGGGCTTGCTGAAGAGCGACCTTTTACTTTTTATGGACTGCATTTTGTTGGAAGATTTTATGGTGCTTTATACGCATCTATTTATTTATTTAATTAATTTAATTAAAGTTTAATTCTTGTCAGAAGGCGAATGTATAAACGTGCAATCTAAAACAGAAAGTGAGAACACTTGTCAAGGTGTCAATCATATTAAGATAAGTCGTCTGAAATGAAAAAGCAGTTGGGTAAATAGTATGACAGTAGCAACAGCGCAGGGTTTGCTTGTTCACTTGGATCTTTCTTCGATTTTGGAAGTGAAACCTTGCGTAATGCTGGTAGCCAAGAGTGAAAGTCATTTTCATGTTGCGTGACGCGACGTACGTATGTACAAAGGAAGAAAGCGCGTTCTGGAGTGTCACTCCCTGTTTACATGTAAAAAGTATAGTGCTTCGTGTGTGTTATTTGTTCTGTTGCTGCATTAGCTTCCTTCCTTCCGCTCTCTTGGGAATCTGTAATCATTGTTTATTAGCTGTAGCTTTCGTGTCACTGTATTAGCATGCAATTTATCAGCATTATCAATTGTCACTCGTTCCAAAATGCCTAGTATACCTATTCCGGTCGTTGTGAATAATTATGTGTAATTGATCATATTACATATTTATGTGTGTATGTGTGTACTTTACAAAAAATGGGACAAATTTTATGAGATGTGTTCTGAGAACTTGATTTTCTCTGCGTGTTTTGTTCTGTGCTGAATAAAAGTAGTAGTGTCTGGTTTTTGTGAGAAATAAAATGGGAATTTTTTAAAGAGAAATATGTTGTGAATATGAAACATACTAGCAGGCAGTAGGTGAGCCCAGTTCACCCCAACCATCGGTAGACAGGTTATCTGTGTCTTTTGCCCCTGACTATTATGATAAGTCTTGGACAGGCACCTCGGCTGAACCTCAGCAACATGGAGAAAGTGGTGACGGTGATATTGCTGGAGGTAGACCAAGTGCTGTTGCGCCAGTGAAAGTCAATTTATCTAAAATGAGTGCAATTGATGGAAGTGGACTTCCGTCCCCCGGTGGGGTATCAGCTACTTCCCCACCGGCTCAGGCGACTTTGGGAGCAACAAGGCTATCCGCTAATCTCACAGGTACGCACCCTTAAACATATTTAGCTCCGGATAAAAGCAGTAAATAACTTTATTTTTATTAACAGATGAGGAAGATGATTACTCCACATCGATGAATGTAATTCTGCAAAGACGGGCGTCACAAAGAAAGGTAAAAGGTATTGGGAAGAGGAGAACGTCATCTCCTTATGACAGTGACAGAAGGCGGTCTTCCGTCTTCACCACAAGTTCCGGAGAGTAAGTAAAATTGTCTGTTTTTTATCAGATAAGCGTTCACTTTACATGCTAGATTATTAAATTGTCAATTACAAATTCTACGTGAGCATAGAACTGCAATAACAATGGAAGGTGGGGATGCAGCAACACAGGAGCAAATTTTTGAAAATATCCGTCTTCACAAGGAACTCCTTGATAGCGTTAAGCAACAACCTTGGGACATGCGGAGAAAGCTAAAATTAATTCAACAGGCAAAGGAGTATGTGAAAACGACACGAGGGACAGTTACAAGAACGACTTGCTCAGTCGAAAAGCACAAAGGATGTTATTGCAAGGTTTAAATTGCTTCTGATTCGTGTATGTATATAACTTTTCATGAAATTCATTAAAACTAAGAAATTTAGCAACCACCATGAAAACATGTCCCTTTATATGTATAACCTGTTCATATATTCATTATGTACAGTTCTGGCAACACTTTAAACGAGAGCTTTCCAATCTAATCGCTAATATGGTGCCCTGGGAGCAACGAATCAAAGATATTGAATCTCATTTTGGTTCCGTGGTCGCCTCATATTTTACATTTTTGCGATGGGTCTTTTGGGTTAATATTGTCATCTCTGCTATACTCATTTGCTTTGTAATGGTTCCTGAGGTATTCTATACAATCCCAATTCATTATTTATAGGAAACTATTGTTTTATAGTTACTTATTACAAAACGGAAATTCAATATAGATTTTAGCTGCAGACAAAAGTAAAGCAGGCCAAAGGAAAATCCTGCTACCTTCTGAAGAACGAACTGCAGCACATTTGGGTACTCTTTGGGAGTTTGAAGGTCTTCTGAAACATTCCCCGCTGTTTTATGGCTACTATACGGATCAGAAAAAAACTAAAGAAGGGTATCCCTTACCACTCTTCTACTTTATTACCGGCATGGGCGTTTACATTTATAGTTTTGTAACAATTCTTCGCAGGTAAAATCTTTAATAACAACAGATTCCAAGTCCATTAGAAAATTGCAAGACATTAAACATTTTAATTTATATATGCACGTTTTAGAATGGCTGCTAATTCTAGACAATCAAAATTATCCGATAAAGAAGATGAATGTGCTTTCTGCTGGCGCTTGTTCACTGCCTGGGATTACATGATAGGCAATCCCGAAACAGCACTAAACCGTTTTGCTTCCATCATAATGGGCTTTAAAGAGGCTCTCCTTGAAGAAAAGGAGAAAACTAAAGATGAACGAAAGTATGATACAACCTAGATTTTTTCCTTAAAAGTAATCATTTTAATATGTTTAATTTTTTAAATATTTCCGTCTTTTTCATGCTTCTCAATTTAGTTGGAAAGTTATCAGTTTACGAGTACTTGCCAACTTTCTTATTTTCCTACTTCTCATATTTTCTGCGTTTGCTGTGGTGAAAGTGGTTGAGCGTTCTGAAAACGTGAAGCCTGATGATTCTTGGTGGCGCCAGAATGAGATTACCTTGACCTTGTCATTGATTACTACTATATTTCCAAACATATTTGAGCTGGTTGGAATGTTGGAGAATTATCACCCAAGGAAGCAACTAAGGTGGCAGCTTGCAAGGTATTTTATGTCATTATATGTGGCGTGCATAAATGCATTGGGGAAGAGAAAAGGATACATCTTTTTGATTTTTTTAATAGAATTATGGTCCTCAACTTTCTCAACTTATACACTCTAATTTTCGCCCTTTTCGGGAAAGTCAACTCGATGGCACTAGAATTGCAAGGTATAAGAGATAATCAAACCTCGATCTTATCAACAACACCCACCTCCTACTATTCCACCACCGAGCCTCCACCCTGTACCGACGTTGTCGTCAACTGTACTCTCCTTGACGAATATGCCTCATACGAAGCCATTAAAGAAACCAGAGCAGTTCTCGTCTTTGTCGCAAATCTCACAACGTTACTGCCTTCCTCGCCTGGAGATTTTCCAACTACTTCAGCAAATTTTCCCTTTCTTAACGGGACCTCCACAGCTGCAGGAAAGTTCAACATGACAGAATGGTGGACAATGGTACATCAGCTCACGCCAAGAACGGATCTTGCTCAGATATTCAACACAAATGGCACTACCACCTCAGGGGGATCCTCATCGTCCGCAGACTTCTCTTCGGAAACGTGGTCAGAGTACTTGGAAAATGAAAACTACACATTTTGGACAAATCAATCTTCCATTGATCTGAATGACACACAGGGTTTATGGGTCCCTGAAAACAGAACGGCATTAGTTACAGCATTTCCTATAATTATCAAACTTATCAACGCTTATTTAGCAACTCTCATTCCGACCTTGGCAAAAACAACTCCATTTGTAGGAGACTTTCCCTCATCAAGTTCAACAGGGGCTGGTTTCATGAACGTTACCATTGATCCACAAGGTCATTCCACTCCAGTTGAGAATGGTGGGAGGACCACCCTACACCCCGGCGATTTTACTGCTTTTCTGGGGAATTTCACGGTTAGACCAACGAAGAAGCCTCGTTTAGGAAAGAAAAAGGCAAAGAAAAAGGCACAGCTAATATCCCGTTCTAAACGTCAATTTGTTCCGTGGGACTTGCGACCTCGAAGTAGTNTAGACCAACGAAGAAGCCTCGTTTAGGAAAGAAAAAGGCAAAGAAAAAGGCACAGCTAATATCCCGTTCTAAACGTCAATTTGTTCCGTGGGACTTGCGACCTCGAAGTAGTAAAGCAGGGCATGGTGAGACAAGCTCAACTAGTAGCACAACGAGCACTTTAGCCACCACCTCAGCAGAGACGACAGCGTCATCACCTTCGTCATCATCGACAACGACAACAGACCCTCCGGATGAAGACTATACTCAACCAGATTGGTCCAAGTACCCTGTGGTAAGTGGAGAAATGGAGCCGGTTGATCCAAGTCATTCTGGCGAAGGACCGCTGTTGGGAATGGATGGCGAGGAAACTACCACAGAAGAGGATGGATCTGATATCAACAATGCAATTACTCCGATGGTAGGTCCCGGAGGTGTATTGGTAATTGGAAGTAATGGAAATAGAAAGTATTGGATAACCAAGCAAACGACAAGAGGAGACATTCCAAGTGAGCTGGACGAAGAAATAACGACCTCCACCACTACAGAAATGGCATCGACTAGTACCACAATGGCTCCGACAACAATGGAGCCTACGCCAGAAAGCTTGGAGAGATTTCTAACGAATGTGATGACAATGGTCACTCTAATTTTCACTCACAATTCCACAAAGACAGATGAGATTGACTTGTCCCGGATAAAAGATTTTTCAAAGTGGATCACAACTCTGGAGAGTGTGGTGGAGACGAAGAAGGTGACACAAGCGTACTTGAATTCCACATTTGGAACAACAGTAAAAGTGAACGTGGACGAGAAGGAAGTGAAAACTTGCTATGTGACTGTTTGTGAGGACGGCACAACTGTTCCAAAGGATATTAATGAGTTCCTAAATTGTAGCGATATTATGTGTACGCTAGAGAGTTTGTTGGGGCCGAGAATGGATAACTGTTGGATTCCACGAAGTCGCATGTGCATTAGTAAGCAAAAAGAGTAAAACAAGTTTGGTATCATACTGCCCCAAATATAAAAATTTTGGTGTTTCATTTTTCAGCAACCACGGAGCCTGCGCCCACAATGGATCCTGACATAAGCATACGTTTAAGAAAGTTGTGTTGGGAAACTATGTTTGGTCAAGAAATTGTCAAATTGACTGTTATGGACCTGGCAAGTCACCACAAATTAGTTAACGATTATTAAGAAATTAGCATTGAGGGTGATAAAATATATGTAACTGTTTTAATTTTTCAACGCAGATTATTACTGTGGTCTTCATTCTCTAAGCTGGCGGGTGGCAAAAAGAAGGATGAAGCCACACCACTTGAAAAGTGGGCTATGCTAATACCAATGCCAGCGAAAGATAAGGACCCTAGTAAAGGAAGTAGTGCTGGTGGAGGGGGAGGAGGGGGTAGCCAAGAGAAAAGATCATCCATTTTGACAACAGGTAAAATGACTGGCTTTGCCGGGGCTGCGAAAAGGGCAGCGTTAAAGGCTCGGCAGCAACAACCCACTTCGAGTGGAGGAGGCGGTGGGGAAGATGACGGTAATGCGACAGATGTTGACCAGGCATCATTGCCGGAAGATCATCATGCTGGAACGGCAAAACAGAGTGCAAGTACAACCGTTGCTACAAAGCAAAAGCCTCCAGTAGCTACTAGAAAGCCGTCGTGTACAGACTCGGTTGCATCGATAAGATCCGAAATTCCGGTAATTAAAATTAGTGTAGAAGGAGACTCTTTAGGAAAGGGAGGGAATGGTAGTACATCTGGACCGGCGCCAGTAGTGACACAGCCCGTTTCAAAGCAAGATGCAGGGTCAACGTCACCTTCACCAGCGGTAATTCCTGAAGGAGCACGAAGTCCAAGTATAGAGCCAGAAAAAAGGAAGCGTGTTATGAAAGCATTAATCAAAGCATCCAAGGTAAAAAAAAGTAAAAAATATGCTGTCCTCGCGTTTTAATGCGTAAATAATTCGAGAATAACATTAAATGCGAATTTGATACGGTATTGAATACTGTGAGAAAATGGTTTTGTCTTTGTCATTTTTTCTAGGAACAGGAACAAGGAACCACCGCAGAAGAAGATCCATCTTCACAACCAAAAGTAAAGCCATCCGACGAAGGAGAACAAGCAAGTAAAAAATAAGGAAACTGTCATTGTTGATGACTCCAAATTTTTCAAAACTACATTTTTACAATATTATATTGTTGTTAGAATATAATTAATACAATAATTGTTAGAACGTAAAATATAATTTAAAATGAATGTAACAGAAAAATGATTGATTGGTCATATAAGGAATTGAAATGCATGCATAGTGTGTATTGTTTCAGCCCCCACTAGCAGTAGATATGCTCTTGAATATAAAATTTGACTAGATTAAAATGGGTATTTCAGTGTATTTTAAACAATTATCGCTTGTTAATAAGCCTATTTTTGCTGGAATTTATGTAGTATGACTAATAGTAATGAAATAGCAAAGTATGGTGCTATATGTGTATATAGTAAATTTTAAAAACAGCTTCCCATAATAAACTTATAAATTAAGTTTGAACTGATACACCATTTTAAATTGAATGTGTGATGTAGGTCAAGTGAGGTAGGTTCATAACTTCCATCATGTTATGATAATGTATCCGCAAATTGAAATAGTTATGTTTGCGTGTGAAAAAATTAGTTGCTTCATTTTACGTAGGTTGATGTACATATTATATTATGTTTGTACGTATTTAGGTACCTATATAAGCTTTAAAAATATTAATAGATTCACCTGTATGTAACAGCAAGGTGCCTATACTACTGTGAAGTTTTCATTTTTTTACGATAATTAATACCCGAGTATTTGACTTTGTTTATAATTGAATAGATTCCAGTTTTATAATAGAATTTTACTATAGGTTATGCAATATATTATACTGTGAGAATAGATGAAGCCAAAGTTTGGAAAATGCTGAAGTTAAAAAAAATTGCTGTAATGTGCAAATATTAAGTGTTTATGCTTGTCCTTTAGTGTGATTTGAAGATTACAAATACAAAGTGTAATTGCAACTTATATGTAAATAATGAAATAATATTGTATTGTAATCAACGTAAAAATCATAAAAATTAAGATTTGAAATTAAATTCGCTTTGCAAGCTTTTTCGATTCAAAACTCTTTTTTTCTTTGTTTATGTGATTTGAAGATTACAAATACAAAGTGTAATTACAACTTATATGTAAATAATGAAATAATATTGTATTGTAATCAACGTAAAAATCATAAAAATTAAGATTTGAAATTAAATTCGCTTTGCAAGCTTTTTCGATTCAAAACTCTTTTTTCTCTGTTTGTATTTATCCATCAAGTATATAATTACTTAAACGTGTTCAATTGCTAATGTAAACTCAGACTACTTGTGTGCCCACACTAAACGGACAATGAGAGTTAGCAGAGTTATGGATGAGAATGAGATTATCTAGTAGACCAAGGTCCACTCCTAAAAAGTGATATGTCATTGTTGATATAAGGCATTGATGTTGTGGTGAAGGGCCTGACTGACGAAATTTAATGACAAGGGCGGAGAGCACAAGACTGTCTAAACATTACACTTTAATATATCATTACAAACAACACTTTTACATTCTACTCTGTAAATTCTATCCACATAAAATAGTGAGTTGTGAGCCTACGACATCGATAAGAATGGCAACAATCATAATAAGTTTAAAGTGTGCTATGTGCGTGGTCGTCGAAATAATTTATTTCACAAGGCGTAAAGAAGAATTTTTAGAAATACTCATTTAACTCACCCTAAATTTTTAAAATGGCTCCAGCAACGACAACAGCAGTATCATTACCTTTAGTTTTACGAGCCAGTTTTTTATTTTCAGGAATGTTTGGAATTCGTCTAGAAGGACTAAAAGACCGTAACATATCCAAAAATCACGTTGCATAATATCATTCTCACAATGCCCCATCCATCTTCATATAAAAATTATTTGGTGATTATTTTTCAGAAAACGGACAGCCGATAACCGTCCAAAGTGCAATGCCACTCAACTTCACGGTTCCGGCAGTGCTCATGAATCAAACGTTACAACAACTAGCTCCGCAGTTGCTCCCAGACAGTTTGTTTTAGAAACAATTTGATTACTTTAATAACTACCTAGCTATTTGTTTTGTTCAGAATTAATGTTGTTTTCTTTACTTGATTGCATGATCAGAGAATTAACTACCTGATTTATATTATAATTATACAGGAGCAGATAAAACAAGATGTCTCGGTAAATGCAAACCAACCAACGATATTAACGACGTGATTTCCCCTTTTTCAACCTCCTTTAATATCATTTCTGCGGATAATAATGGATTTGATACATCCCTTCCGATACAATCTGGGAAAAAGCCTACCGTAACATCTACTACGACGAAAAAGCCCCCGTTGGGAAAACCCTGTGGACCAGGTAGATGCTCTCCAGTGGAAATCTGCGTTTCTTGGATGAAGCAAAAACAGAAAAGTCTCCTTGTAACTCGAAGAGAGTCGCCAATGATGGTTCATGAATGTCTTCCCAACGATGTACGATATAATTAAAAAAAATAAGTGATAGATTTTAGATGCAGAAATGCATTTAATTAATGTTTTAGTGAATTAATAAGCATTTATTTGTTCAGATTGAAGTACGAAAAACCTTACTGGTTACGGAGGAAAAACCTGAAATTAATATCATTTTTATTACACCTTGTCGTTTTCAGGGAATCCACTGGACTAAAATGAATCCTACTGGAGCAAAGCTTTGTGAAAATGGCAAGACTCATTCCATTCTTACCAAGCAGAGTTATATAAATTGTGCCAGCCAGTCGGAGATAGTGAAGGATGAACCGTGTGAAATTATCTGGAATTATTTATGTGTAGATGAGAAAGGTTAGATAAAGTTTCGTTCAGTTTTAATTTTGTTAGTGGGGTGATAATATGAAAAATGTTTTATGCTGTGATTGTGAAAATATATTTGCATTTTTTTCATAGATTCGCCTCACAGTTGCTCCCTGCGCGATTGTCCGTTTAAGGGAGCTTGTATTGAAGTGAAGCATTGTGACCTCAAGCAACTGTGTTACGTGGAAGCTGTTTGTACACCAGAGTTCCTTATTCCTGACAAAATTCGTCAGAATTTGCGTAGAAAATCAGGGAAATAGTTTGATAGAAATAAGCAGACAAAATAAAGAAGATTGTGACTAAAACTCATTCGTTTACACGCTTTGTTTGCATCAGTTTGTACATTGTAGTACTTCAGTTTTGTTTTATCATTTCCATTTATCGATTGCGAAATGGCCAGTAACAGTCAAAGTTCGAGTGAAACCCAAACAGTAGACCCATTTTCGGAGATAATGATGGTGTGATCCAATTTCCCTCATAAATCTACCACAAATCCCATATATTAGCTAATACATATTACCTATCTAATTGCATACATGTACATTGGATTCACCGTATTTATATTGCAAACAAAAGATAAATTTTGAATGAAAATATATGCCTTGATAGTGGATTACTAATATTCATTCATGTAACACATTGTGTTTGAAAGTGTGGAACAAGCAGGAATATGAATAACCACAATATATTATAGCTCATCTTCATTTCACATCGTCATCTCATTAATGACTGCATGTTTTACTACAGTGAAATGCGTATAAACAAATTATATTCATTACAATTGAAAAGTTCGCAGTAAAAATCATAGCCATCATTACTATTATGTACAATATTGACCTCAGACATATGCCGACGACCGCTTGCACGTGAAGCTGACGCAAGATTTTGGATTGAAAGTATAGTATATTTACAAAAACACGCCCTGGACACGGAGTCATTCTTCAGTTGGAACCAGAATCTTTTCAGTTATCTGCAAAAAATAACGGTTCAAAATCAGTGAAAATGTCCCTATCAACGACTCAAACTGTGAATACCTGCGAACTGGATCATACGTTCCACTTTGACCCAACTTTTAAGGATGTTCACCTTCCATCCAATTGCGAGCTCAGATTTTTCTGTGAAACTCTAAGTCTGATCGACTCTATGAGAAATGTGGACCTTTTACACAATTTCTCGAAGATAATAAGAAAAACCAAAGGTACATACATACGCATGTTTATAGTACGATGATGATGATTTAGTTTTATATTAATATCTTCACATTCTGGATGCATGTGAGTATCTACGTATAGAGCAAGGTATTTAACAAATTACTTTTCCTTACAGGTGTTGTAAACTGCAAAGATATCATTGAATTGTTCAGAGAGGAGAATTTTATTGAATCTTCGTCAAGCTCATTAAGTTCCAGTGAAGATGAAGGACTTCACTTTCTACTGGACAATATCTACCGCATCGTCAACAGAATAGTGATGGACAAGTTTGTTTCCTGCATGCATACCAGCACTCTTGGATGCATTGCATGGGAAGTTGGACAGTTGTATTTGGAGCAGAATAATAACAATGATGACGATCCAAAATCGAATAGCTCAGTATCAATATCTTGCAGCTTCTTGAAAGAAAAGAGTAAAGCCTGGACTGACCTGGCACAAAGATTTCATGACCTTTCCAAATACCAACACAAGAGCATGAAAATTCATTATGATTTTCAAAAGAGCAACTACGCTCCAGACCCAAATTCCATCTATGCGTATGGAACAACTGCAATTATTTTATTTGCAGGATTTTTGTATTTGTTAATGAAAAATGTCAAAATAGCAGAAGCAAGAGAGTTGGTACATATGTTGAGGAAATAGATAAAAAATGTATACAGAATGATATCATTTTCTATTAAATATAATGCTGTAGCTGATTTTAAAATTGAGTTTTTTATTTTCATTTTCACTATGTAATATATAAAATATAGGAAAACTATGTATATTAATCACTAAAGCAAAATACTAGCTTTCCAAGCACATAATAATGCATATATAATAAAAGCAACTACATAGCTCAATGCTTAAAATATCTATATACAATGCAATGAAGCCAAAAGCCAATAAATACATGTAAGTACCCTGAACTGGACTTTCCAAACGATGCCCATCACTACCTTGCATTTATTGTATCATGTACCATTTTGTGATATATATAGAAGTTATTTTTAACCAACATTGGTGTGTATCAGGCCATTGAACTAATAAAAGAATGACAACTTCCTCCATTAAAATATTTTCATTAGAGGCTCATTTGTATGTAGTAAGTGAGTAAAGAAGTACCAATAAAATTCATCCCAGTTTTATTCTATATACAAACTACAAATCTATAAAAGTTGAAGATTAATAACATGGACAGCGGTAATTTCCTAACAGTAATTGTATGGGTTTTCGCGATGTCGACTTTTATGATTGGGGTAAACTGCAGTGAGGATGATGGTAAGCAATTACGGTTGAATAATTCAAATTGATTTTTCGTTATGATATGTGTCTGGTTTCTTTGAAGTTGTATTCTTCTACCAATTTATTTCATAAGGTATTCCGACTAATCCTTGCGCTGCAGTTTTATGCATGGTTAACACAACATGCATTCAAGTACCAGATCACACAAATTGTCAACCGTCTCCTTACACGGATTACTCTTCCTGTCCAATGCAAGCAATGTGCGTTCCCAGTGGAGTACAACTGCATTGTAAGCCATTTTTGCAATAACATGTTTACAAATTCCAGATATTTCAGTTTACTTTATTTAAAAGTTATTTTTTTGAAATTTGTGAAACTTTGCATGCTTTTTAGATGGAGAAAAGCCAGGAATATATTGTGGGACCAGTGAAGAGAAATGTCCTCCAGGCCACAAGTGTGATTTCGTGTATCCATTTTGCCCCATTAGCGAAAATCCTTGCCTTCCTATGTTAGCATGTGTGCCATATTCCGTTGCTGGTAGACCAAATGTTTAAATATGCGACAAATAAGCGAGTTTTAGAGAGAAAGAAAGTAATGCTATGATTTTAATAGCATATTATACGAAATTAAAAACAATTAGTGTGTCACGTATCAGGAATGGCCTATCATACACGAAATTGTGATCTGTCATTAATAATTTTGTTATGTACATACTTGTAGTTTCTATGAAGTACATCATAACTTCTTAAATAAATACAACGCTCTAGCATAGTATTCCTGGTATTTGTTTATTCAAATCAGTGCGTCATCCAAAACAAAACAAGCCATTGCAACAGTAACAACGAAAACATCCTATGAAAATCTTCGGTATTATTTTAGAGTGGTGCAAAAAATGTTATGTTGCAAAAATCAATTAAAGGTTACACATACTCATTCATTTCGTTGCTTGCTAAAAGCATACAACAACCCAATGAACAGGGAATGAAAATTCAGAAGAAACTTCATCTGCGTCATGTCTTTCCTTACATTTATTACCTTACCTTTAAATAAAATGAAACTCCTGAATCATAAAAATATTCATAAATTCATTTTTTATTCATAAACCCCTCCATGGAACGAAACGAATAAATGCTCATTGCTAATTCCAGCTAAATTCCTAATTGTTGTGCCTTCTTTAGAATTCATTCGACACAGTCC
>JAHZMV010000624.1:0-10094 GCA_027743765.1 Coecobrya sp. COE2
CCAAAGTACTTTCCCAGCGAGATGTTTTCGCGACTTAGGGACCAGTTTGATGAGTTGAAGATGACTATTCAACATGACAAAGAGAAAGTATGATAATATGTGGACATGACCAGATAGGGTTTTGTTAAATTGTCTTTCATTCATTGTGTTTAATGAGCTTTAATTTGGTCTGATTAACCTGGTGATAATACTACGTAGAGTAGAATTTAGATACATATGCATATTATGTTTTACGCTTACAATATTCCTAAATAATTGTGGATTAGTTTATATTGAATAAGATATATAATTTTATATAAATGTAATAATTCAGTTAATGCAGGCTTCAGAAACAAACCATTTCATGGTAGCGAAAATCCAAAGCCTTCAGAAGTTGGCAAGTGAAGTATCAGGAAGAACGTCATCGGTTGGCTGTTCTTTGGAAAAGAAATCAAGTGAAAATAACGAATATTCAGACTTTAACGCGACAGTGTATGACAATGACGGGGTTTCCTATCTACTTTCACCAATACAAAAGCTGCAGGCGATGAAGCGAGCTTTTGATACAAATCAGCAAATTATAGCTGTACAAGAAAACCAGCTAGCTACTTCGTTTGAGTTGGTTAGTTCGCAAATATGCTATAATATGCATGCATATATTTTTTGGTGCAACATAATTTATTACTGCACTATACAAAATAAAACATATTTACTTGGTACCATATATCTATAGCCTTATATCTTGTATAGGTAATACCTATTAGGTATATGTATCTATCTTCATAGTTTTAGTACTTATTACGCTTATTAGATATCAAAATATGAACAATTTGTAAACGAATTGTGGTCGCTTGTTGGAAACATCATTTCCACAGAAGAGAACAAAAATACTCAGGATCTCACACAAAAGCTTGGCCACTTATGTGAATGCGTCAAACAGGCTCTTGCCGATGTAAGTGGTCTAATGCAAACAACATATCCTTTCCATTTGTATTTTTATATGTGTTATTCAAAGACCTTATAAATAGTAACTTTTATAAGACAGAAAAATGATAGATTTAATTCACTTACTCAAATTAATATATAATGCCATTACGCAGAATGGACTTATGTGCAAAAAGTTAGAAACACTTCAGAAAGTATTACAGGTGGCTAACCGGGAGAATACCCTGCTGAATGAAACAGTGGCTTCATTAAAACGACCATATTGACGCGCTCTCCCTGCAAAATGATAAGCTGTTGCATCAGGTATTCAATAAATAACCTGTAGTATCCGTGCAGCTCACAATATACGCTTGTTAATTCTATATATAGTATTAAAACAGCATTATAGTCAGGAAGAAAAGAGCACCTTCTTTCCTGGACAAAAAGCCATATTCTCTTCACGAAAATATAATATAAATAATTCGAAATCATATTCGGCTTATACTATTACACAGTTTGACAAAAGGACTCGACAAAATAGATGTAAAAGTCCACTGGTTATGTCGAATCCGAACTCGGTAAGTCTAGAAAGAGACATCTTGTATGCCTATATGTACACTTTTAATGGAAATGTGCTTGAAAGAGAACAAGAATATAAGCCCAAGAAAGAAAATATTTTTATAAACCCAGTAGTAGCACTAGCATATAGTTTTGCTAGCCAATAGAGAAAATCAAGTGAAAAAATAGGAAATAGGAAGCTCACTAACTATCGTATGCATTTGTATGATATCACAATGCATACGTAATGCAAAACCGTATGCTAGCTGCTTGCTTCTACTGTCATTCTCATCAATAGTGATACTGGTAATGAACGTGACTTGACTCTAATATTTTTTTCTTGTTCCTTCTTATCTCTTTTTGCTCCTCCATCCTCATTTCCTTCCATTCAGCCACGATCGGATATCAGTGAAAGAGTTGAAAACGAGGTACTTGAGATTCGTATCACAGTTTTTTTCTTGCTTTCTTCTATTCTATATACCATTCAATCTCACAATGTATGTGAGTGAGGCTACAACAACATGTGAAACGTACATGTTTTTGTATGAAGTCGCAGAAATAATGGAATGGTGGATGGGAATAAAATATATGTATTCCATGCACCGTTTCTCGGATTTACACATCCCATATTCTTCTCACATCAGTTGACATGCTTTCTTCGAATTCATACAAAACTGTATCTGTAGCACTCAAAGAGTAGCCTGAGTTATTCTTTAAACATGAAACGAAATGCTTTAAACATATTTCATGCTTGTACTGTTCCTATTTGTATTATTGCTCGGGATGGGATAGTCTTCAAGGTTTGCGGTTGACACGAGAGCATCAGGAGATCGAAGCTGTCAAATGAACACTTTTTTTGCAAGTAGCAGTGTCGTTCCCGTGTTATTCCAAGAGAGAAATGACGACATATGCCCTTCTCACTCTTCTGGTAACCAGCTCGGGCACTGCAGCAGAAAATCAGAGACGCAAATGATTACGCCAGCGGATGAACCCGGTTCCGACTTTTTTGGAAATGTGAACATCTCCAGCACCGGCAATGATCCCTGTATGGAAACGACGGAACGTACTGCTGAATACATGAAAAATTTGAAGCTCATATCGGAATGTTTGCTTGAGTTAAGCATGAATATATGCAAGGAAGCGTCATCATCTAGTTTCACTGCGGCTAATACAAGCACTCACAATTTTTCTCGCTGCTTGGATATCAATGACTTTGGGAGTGGCAATGGGAGTGGGATTGATGCATTTGTCAGAGAAAATCCAGACGATTCAAGTAGCACTGCAACACAGCCTGTAACATATTATTTTTGATTGGGATCCTGAATCCTGACTCGTTTTGAAGAAATGGAATTGTGCAGGTTCTGAGCAAGCACAAATTCAGCAATGAATACCAATTCAAATGCCTAGACTGAAAAATAGACAGAATATTTACCTCATTTTATCCTTTCATAGCCACAAAATAATATGCATGTACTATAATAAAGGACAGTTCTTTTGTGATTCAAGAGTTTTATATTGAAAAGAGCTGAATACGCGAGTTCCATACAATATTTGCATAAGTAGTCAAGCAGAAATCCTACCAGAAACATAAATCAAGTCACTCATTATTTAAATACTTTAATTTAAAACTAAAGCTATAATTTTTGCAGTCGCTGATTGTCGTGTTGGAAAAAGAATTTTATGAATGTGTTAACGATAACTCACAGCATATAGTTGATCAAACTCAAATAAACTATTTTTGTACGTATTTAAACGCATTAGTATACTTTCAGAGTATCTTGTTGAGTCCTTGTATCCTTCTACACGCAGCAGACCAGGAAACTGCTACAGCAGTGCTGCGACATTCAAAGAAAGTTGACATAGGAAAAGCTGATTTGCATAATTACGATGTTATCGGGTTGCTGAAGCATGTAAAACTGCTGAAATCGTGCCAGTTTTTCATTGTACGTATTTGTATTTATAACGATCTCTACAAACTAACAACAGCAGCATGCACGACCTCCTCCGCGAATTCATTTGTAACGGAACAAAGAAAACAAAAGCTATGTGATGATAAGGCAAAAAAAGCATTTTTGCATTATTCTTTCAATCCTGTCGAGCTGGTAATTTTTAACTTATTGTAACGTTGTACGCCCTATAAGTTAATGAAATTCTATTTATTTTAGGCAGGTTTTTTACATTTTTTGCTTGCCGATGTAGATAGCATGCAATATAAGAAATCTTACGTTATATTATTCCGTTCTGTGTAGGTTACATAAAAATGATGATGTTACAAGTTATTTACAAGCAAATATTACTACAATGTGGTTCAAGCTTGTCAATTGTAAAACATTTTTTAGAATTCAATTCCAGAGCAATTTATCTGTAAAAATCCAATAAATTTGTCTATGGTATCTTCTAAATGTAGTGAAACTGATGATGTATGCGTTGAGCAAGGGAAAGTAGCAAAATAGATGGGCCTGGTGCATTCTGCCAGTTCATGCAAATCACAATAGTACGGAATTGAACACTTGAACACAAGTGTTCGATTTTGCAGTATTGTGCTAGTGAAAAAATCGCCAATAATCATTACTGCAGTTAATATAATACCATATGACAGTCTTTAGTCTTTATCATCATATCTTATGACCGTGAAATATACTGGTTTGGGAAATTGTTTTCTGGGGAAAGCATAGCGGAATTTCGCTGAAATTGATCAATGAAGCCCATTTACTGTCATGTCAACGGGAACAATATTATGACAGCGAAATTATAATTGTCAGCATATATTACCGTTTCTATTAATAAAACATAGAAATTCACATCGAAAGATTATGCGATTCCGCGGTTTCAGTTTACCCACAGGGAAAATGAAATACGCTTTTTTATGTTTTGAATTTAATGTCGAGTCCCAAAATTGAAATAAAAATTAACAAATATTTAACAAATATTTAATGATATTATTTATTCACCCTTACACTTGTCACTGTAATGTAATTTAAAAATATTCCATAGGATTTTTGTGGTTATAAGACTCAAAGAAAAATTCAGAATTTTTCACATTTCCTTAAAATGCAATTTTTTAGACTTGTGAATTTCAAATTACGACTTTGCTCGCTGACACCATCTAATACGATTATAACTTTAATACTCAAAAAACAAATTTTGTTCGAGCGTAACAAAAGCATTTATTTATGCGCTTGCTTTCACTGCCTCATATTCTCAGAAGATAACGCTTGCACAACCACCATTTTATGAATTATGAAGAAACGAATGAAAGATGAAATTACTATGTGCCGATATACTACATATTCGACGAATATTTTACATTCGCCTGCAATATTTTTACCAAGATACTTTCACTTTGCCTATTGTATTTTTTTAGATTCCCCTTTTTTCAAAGTTTTTGTGTTTAAGTAAATTGGATGTTTTGTATGAAACTCTGTTTATGGGAGTTTATGGGAATGGAAGATGTACGCAAGAAATTTATGAAATGATACACACATTCTTAATGTATGCGGTATGTGGATTTGACATGCCATTAGTGAGAATGAAAAGCAATTCCATGAAAGTTTCAGATGCAGTAGAAGTGGAAGTATGTATGTATAATGTAAAATGTAGACAAAAGTATGTTTACTTGTCGACAGCCACAAACACGCTATGCATAGCTAGTTGAACAACGGTGGGATGTTCTGAATTCTTGATTTCAGGCCGAGGATAACATCTGTAACTAGTACGAAAGTCTTTCACAAGAAGTAAAGTCGGTCATATTTATCTTCTCTTTGTGTAATATAAGCATAGCAAATTAAATGACGTGTCTTGCAAAAATAAGTACGTAGCAGTTGTAGCTGTATAGCGGTGCTTTTCATAGAAGTAGGAAGAAGAACCCTGAAAATAGACAGTCTCAAATTACTTTACTATAAGAAGGAAACATCAACGTCCTTGTCATATCCATATCCTACAACAAAGCATATATCAATTTCTGCTTTTACAATCATTTGCATTCCTTGGGCTTAAATCAAATTCCATCTTCCTTTTTTTCTTCAAGTAAATACAATTCATTCCGCATGTTTGTTTTGAAATGTGTCATCATATATAAAGTTCTACACCGCACATTTTCTGAATTTTATCCTTTTTTCCGGGAAAAAAAGATTGCATATATTACAATAGTCTCGAGCAAACTTTTGGCATTTACTTTGCTTTCTTTGCTTAAGGGGTGACTCTAGAACTTTTCCAGTTTGCACTTCCACATACTTCTGTATTCTACAAAATTGTATATACGGAGGAAGTGAGCTTGTTCTCCTTGTTACCTATATGGATCCTCCCATCTTCATCTGTTTTATGCTCATTGTATTCACTAAATGCGTATTTTCTTGTATTTATTTCCAAACGAAAAACTGTTTCTCTTGTCTGTTCCGGCTTCTTCGCCTTCTCGTACCTCTTTGATGTCTCAAGAGCCTTACCAGTACTCTGCTCTCTTGTTCCATCTTAAAGGATAAGTACCTTTGGGAAATTAGATTTTTCAAGAGTTTGTTTAACGGCGAGCCTTCATGTACTTTTCTGATTCTTCGTTAGAAGCTGGCAGTTGCACGAACAATACAATGGTTGTTGTAGGAAAGACAAAAATATGAACCTTGTTAACTACGACCACCACATATGTGAGTGATATATGCAAAGATTATTCACTTCCTTATACGTACCAAGTTTAAAGTGGGATGTACATAAATATCATCATATTATGTGGCCGAGCTTCACTTTCCTGAGCAGATGCAGATTCATGCATCAAAGTCGGACTACCATGCAACTCTCACGTGTGCACCTAACGAGAAATGCATCGGCAACGAGGAACGGAATGAGAATGGAGTTGATGTAATTCAAGCGAATTTTAAAATTTTTAAGTAACTTTTTGTGCACTGCCTACGAGGCACTCTCTCCTATAAAATCCTTTTCATTAAACTCGCCTTGGTGCATGGAGAGATAGAAGTACTTTTTTCCTTTTTGCTGTGCAGTAACTCTAAAAATAACTTTGCAAGTGTTTAACATGTATTTATTAATACAGCAGCTTATACTTCAGTTTAGCACACCACTGTTTATGTCAGCGGGGCACAATTGCTTTCCCTTTGTTTATTTTTTTTTCTTGAAAGGGAAACATAACACCGGCATATGTCTATTCTCTTAAGTCCAAGAGTGGGTTGTAGGTGACAATGCAGCCGGTTGTAATGTAGTTGTCGTGTACAGAGTTTCATACAATAATATACACACGGGTACACCGTGTACACCCGTCATCTATTGAAACAAACTGAGAGGATGTAAAAAAGTTTACAAATTCAGTAAAGGAAAGTTTTCCAGGTAAACTATAGTAAAGAAAAAGAAAGTGATTTAGAACATGCGGCACTACACAGCACATGTTTCAAGTTTTTTTTCAAACTTTCATTTTTAGATGTCGTCTATTTGCTGTTTCTATTTTACATAATGAATGACCATAAATTGACAAACAGAGTTTTATGGAATACACTGTGTAGTAAATATATACATGTATATATAGCATTAAATATTGAAGAGTATGTTTACTTCATTAAAATTTTAATGGACCACATGCACGTACAAGCTACCCAACTCTGCCTGGGCTGAACAAACACAAATGGTAACTTAAAATCTAGAAAAGCGTATCGTTGTTAATATAATGAGGGAAGAAAATTAAAACTTTAAGATTTTCGTGGACTTTTCTACTTTACCATGGTCTGTAGTAGAAATGTTATAGTTGTTAATTACTCTGTATTTCATAATGGCAATATAACACAAGTTAATTTTATATTTCAACAAACCCCTACACTGCTAGCATTTTAATGCCAAAATTGGATCCAGAGAGGGTTCCTTGTATATATTTCTTTCCTATAACTTTCTCTCATCGGTATGTTTATTCATAAAGGGAAGTGACTAACAGTGTATATGCATTATCAAGTTTAATCAAACTGCTTTCATTGAAGTGTTCTGTTGAATTGACGAGCGACTACTCAGATACTTACAACTTTTGTTGTGCTTTCAAGCTATTGTGACTTATGAGCTATGACGATACAAGTTTCAAGAAAGTTTTTAAGATTAGCTAATGTTTATGACGAAAGAGAACAGGAACTGAAACCTTCCTTTGCTTTCCTAATAAAGTATGCAGTAGTCGTGGTGGTTCATACATGGTTCATACTCCCTTTTGTAGTAATATCAAAGTATTCCTTTATGGCATGCAGCTAGGTTTCGTTGTACACAGCAGTATCTTCAATGACTTTCTCATGCTGCGTTTATTTCTTCCATACAATTATTATGAAGCTCCAATCTATTACACAACATTTTCGCCTACTCTTCTTTCGTAAATAAACCGTAACAGAATAATATACGTGAATAGTACACCATGGTCCATGGTGCACGGTTCGGTGATCATATTTTGGAACACACAAGTTGCGCATTTAGCTGATTTTCTGAATTCAAAAGTTGGCCTCGTTAAAAAGTTACTACCTCCTGAAATGTGCAATAAGGAAAATATACACTCATAATAAATACGTTCACGCCACATAGTCTGTTGCAAGTTTGTGAAAAGGATGATGCAGCAAGGAAGAGAATTCGTAGAAAACTTTTTTGTTGTTGGACTGGAATGTGTGTATGTGGTTATACACATTATTGTACATTCAAAGAAATATGATTTTTCAGGGATGAAGGAGGAAATGTGTAAAGATGTGTATAATATGTTATGTTCAATTGTGCATGCACTGGCGCAACTATTTAATCGCTGCTACACTCCCAGTATAACGCTTTCAAATTCTTTTCGAGCCACTTAATTCCAGTCGTTCGCGTTCAGTCCATTCGCATAATAACCGTACCACCACCATTGCTACCACACTGCCAGTTGTAACAACAACAAAATGGAGCAACATAAACATGTAAAAAGTAGTAAGTGCACCCAAAGAGGAACCAATATAGAGTATCTACATGCAACATTCCATTTTAATATCCACATTAGTGAGGCTCATTTCTTCAAGAATTCCGTTTTACTTATTCATTCAGAAGAGTTGATGATAACAGTCTGTATATACGACACGGATGGACTGTTACCGTTTTCATTTGAACCAATAAACATACCAGCACTCTGTCAGGTTTAGGGCTTTTATTATTTGGAAAGTGTTCGGTACTCTGATGTTGATGGTAGACAGTAAAGGAACAGTAACAATGCAGCAGCAACAAATAATCATTGCCCTTAGGGAGTAAGTATCTATATTTAAAGTTACAAAGCTCATATAATATCACATGTCTAAAAGTTTGTGAAGTGAAAGTCCTTAGTTTCTAAATTTGCCAATGTATTTCCTTCGTCACAAGGGCCACAAAGGGATTATTGTACGTAGGTATATGACCACTCCAAATACTCTATTGTGGTTGCAAAACAGTAACAGTCGGGCTATTTAATAAACAAGACATGTATCCTTGGCCTTAGTAGGTATATGGTCTTCAGGAAGCAGTGTATAACAGCAATGTATATTGGTTATGAAATATAACGACATGATGTGTTAAAGCTTTCTTTCTCCAGTATATATTGAGGGTCTTAATATTTATAATTTGAGACCTACTGAATTCTAATAACTGACTGAAGTGTGTGGTTGTGGTTCTAACTAAAACACTATTCCATCACAATTAGGCCCACATAAGAGACACTTTAATCCTCTTATGAGCAGGCTAAGAACGAAGATGCTTTTGGAACATGCGTGTAGTCAGAAAGCAATGAAGTATCTTACTTGAATTGAAAAGTTGTATCAGTTTGTTTTCGTGAGTAACGTACATAAATGGTATACAGTATAAAGAATCTTAAGGTATACTCCATTATTTTGACATGTCATGTTCTTAAATCAAGAAAACCATCAAATCACCACATCCATTTGTCTGTCAATACCCCTTCATTTCCAGATAATTAGAAAGATATTTTAGTAAATCCTTTCGAATATATCATTGCAAACTGGTGATCAAACTCCATTATGAGAGAAACACGAACGGAATAAATGAAATTTAAGCTTCCTGAATTATATTAATTTGTCATACATAGTTCATTGCTCATGAATCTGAGCATGAATCTGAGGAAACAACGTAAACCGTGCGTGATCTACTCACAGGAGCGGTTAGGACGTACTTAACTGAAAGCCGGAGGTGTCAAAATTTCGACAGTCTATCAATTGTAGGTATCTAATCACTCGATTCTCTCTTTAAAAAGTTGCGAATAGAAAATTAAATTACTTGGTATATTTCAGCTTCACATTACAAAAGTAGGAGTACATATTAATAGATTTTTGATATATCGACAACTTATGGAAATCTATGTGGTTTGGAAAATAATCGCAACCAATTTTCAGCAACAAAAGTTTGTATTAAGAGTAAGTGTAAGTAAATTTCTCTAAGAATCTGTGCAATCATAATATGTGATGCTGCTTCCATTCACCGACTGTTCCTTAAGGTCAACCACAACTGTAAAGTTCGGAGTGCCATGATGCAATGTCGTGTTTATGGCCCATTGAAGTTGGATATGATGGAAAAGCCTTGTGAATTAATAAAACTTAATGAATATTTTATGAAATATGACTGAAGGTTACATTTGTGGAACTGCAGTATACCATAACGTGGAA
>JAHZMV010000625.1:0-21854 GCA_027743765.1 Coecobrya sp. COE2
GACTTTTCTTGATAAAGAGAAAGCAGGAGTAGTAGTACATAAACTACAATATTCCGCAAGTCAGTTTTCTGTCAACATCCATCCCCATTCCTCCGCTTCTCTCCTTTGATTGCATCGTCCTCGTCGTTGTGAATTTAAGCTCTGAACTGCATACTGATTTTCATCGTGAAGAAAAGAAGCTTTTAGAAATTCGATGTCGTAGTTTCCTTACTTAATACACATATGTATGTACGTACCTACGAAGCTTTTCTTTTTGCAAGTTCACCCTTCCATGTAGAGACTATCCTCATCCTCCTTTCTCCCATTCATCTACTTTTGTCCTTAAATACATGTAAATCTGACTAACAGTCGTTCTGCTTTTTCCTCTTGATCCTTCAAAGTGGTTTTGGTGACGGAGAAAAATCTCCTTTTTCTTCTTCAACTTTCTTTTACAGGCTATATGTATGCTTTTTTTATTTGCATTTCCCTTTGAAATGAAAATTGTGTGATGGGTGTTTTGAATCCACTGTAGTGCAACAAAAAGAGAGAAAGACACTCGATGCCACTAACCATTTCATGTAATAGTATATCCATATAAATTGTTATATCTGTAGATATACACCCGCGCAAAGCTTCATTTCATGTTTTACTGGTGTAGTAAGCAAAGTTCTGTAGAAGTAATGTAAGGGAAAACAAAAAAAGAGACAAATCTTGTTCTGTTTTTTTTTCTTTATATCTATGTCACAATCACAATACACCAGTTTATTTACAAAATGTGTCTCAAGTCTGAGCCAATGAACAAACCAGTGGAGATGAAGAGTAAGATGACGAGACCAAGTAACAAGGTTCCGTTTTATTTTATCTAGCTGTGATCTCTCATCTTTTTCCTCATTCTCTTTGCACTTCTGTAAACCTATTATATACACATTTAAAAGTTTCAAATGCTGGAGATTTGTACGTCAACTGAGTGAATGCAGTACAAAAGAGTCTAAACCCTATTGCATCTTGTTAGATGCTCCTTTCTACATTCTTAAATCCTTTCAAATATACAAATTGGACTCTTTTCAAAAGGAATCGTCTGGTTGGTATGCTCTTGCATAATAAGTGAAATGAACGCTACTTAACAAGTTGAAAAGTTAAAAAACGGAGTTCTTTTCACAATTTCATAATACTTATATACAAATGTGCAAATATACAAATCGAAAACCTGTGACATATGTCTGAAAAAATAAGTTGTAAACACTATAGTTAGTTTGATGTAAACACGTAATATTAAAAACTTCTGCACAGAAAGCGAAAAATAATTTGAGATTCTCAAGGTTTCCAGGAACTTGAATTGTAATGTTAGTAGCCCGTCAAGTAAACTCAAAAAGTCAAGAGCGTGAGAAAATTGACGAGTCATACAAATACGTTCAAAGAAACAGATATATATAGATAAATTTATTGCTTAATTTAATAAGATCCATGTAAACATTAATGCATATAATCATTTTTTTCTTCTTTATTTGTAATCCACGATTCTTGAAAAATGATTACTTTTGGTTTGCTGGTTTTAACATCGCCTAACGTAAATTGAGGAGAATTGTTCCTAGAATACGAATCACGGATCTAAAGATTCCTTAATCCATACAAAACATGACAGACAGATATTCTGTTCGCTGTATCACAACGCCCCACGGATCGGAAATTATATCACTTCCACTTACTCCTTTGAGCAAGTACTAACCGCTCCTGTGACATACATACATAATATGCTTGGATAAAAATTCTTGTTTCCTATACTCTGATCAAAGAAAACGCTAAATTATACTGTTCGGACTATCTTCTTTTCTGCAAACTCAGTATTAACCACATTTAGAATCTAAGAAATTCCCTGTAAATGGAATTTCATCCGTGTTTGAAATTGCATCAGTTGGATTCGTGAAATTTAAGAAACCTCCAGATAATTCCCTGCAATGGCTTCAAAGATCAGGTCATTGAACCACCACGGTAAACAAACCACTGCGAAACTATCAAAATAAATATAATGTTTACACACTTAGCCGTAAAATAAACACGGGAAATTGGATTTCTAGATGTACCCAAAAGAATCGTGAGACTTTTCTGAAGTGATCCATATTTGTCAAATCTTTGCTCTCTTCTATCTATCTATTGAAAATAAATGAACAAAGTTGAGAAGAATGTGGTGTGCGCGTGCACTGTTAACTGGAATTATGTAGTTTCCGTAATTTATGATGCATCCAACCAAGCACAAAGAGAATATCAGGCAGGTGTTCAATAGAGATTCTTGATGACACATAATTGACATGGATTCCAGATGGCAGCAAAGATGTGATAAGGATGTTGGTAATGATGATGATATGCATCAGTACCCATAATATATTTATACCTAGACACCTTACTGGTGTACGCCGAAACAAAACCTCGGCAAACATGATGATGATCCGACGATGATGAAATAACTTTTGCTACATAAAATTCGTGGCTGCAGTAAACAACACGTTAAAGATATGTTATTCTTGACTTTGCTGAACGAACAAGAACTCCCTTCCTCTTTTCTCCTCCCGATAAACATTATAAGTCTCCTGGGAGAGAGCTGAGTGGACTATTACTTGGGTGATGTGTGCTCTATAGTTGGCTGTCATAGTGTGATAACAAGGTAGAATGGGACTTGTAAAGTAAAAGCTTACTTTAGTTTTCTCTCTGAAAGGAGATTGGAAACAAGAGAAAAGAAAAGCTTTCTAATGCTCCTTTTCTGCTGGCTGGATATGTACTAATAATCATCGTTACTACAAGCAGACGGTGACAGCCATTGATAAACACATTATTCAACAAGGTAGTAACCGTCAAAAGAGGAGAACTTTACCAGGAAGAGGAAGTCATATTGTTGAAAAGTAACAGCAACAACACGACATTCCACTATAAAACAAAGTGTCTAACTAAAATCAGCAACTTTGCGCGGTTCTCTGTAAACACGTTCTCAAAAGTCGTTGTTACACGACATACACAAATGCCCAACTCTCATTTCATTCCAGGAACATTATTATATCCATAGCCTACCTACCTGGGACTTTATGGCCATTCAAAAAGAACAATGAGGATAACAATATGACGTGTACCTCAACAAACCACGTTGTAAATTATAATGTAGTGGCGATGATGTTGTGTTGTCTTCTTGTCGTGCATAATGGCTGCACAACAGAGAAAAGTACCAGCAGCGCTTACGGAGGAGGTGGATGCATGAAGGGATATAGGGTAGGGAGAGTAGGATGTAAAATCTGGAAATGTTTTCCGCATTATTGCGGCCAGCCCATTCATGAGAGTAATGTGGAGAAAGCCTTTTTAATGATTACATTAGCACATTATATCAGCGGTAATGTTTTGAACAAGTTTTCAAATGGCAACTAAAGGCTGCCACATAACGGCATGATGATGAGTAGCAACATAATAGCTGGAACCAGCCACCACCGACCGACTTTAATACTCTTTCTCTCTCTCTCCTTCCAACCTTTTTTATTTTTACGTTTCTCTGTTTTAGGCCAGGAGAGAAAGTATATCGCTGTAGCCTTTGGCAATGAGTACGGCGAGAACCATTTTGATAAAAGATTATATACATAGAATGTAGATAGAACAAAGAGCATACTTTATGCTGACACAGAAATCTCATTCTCAGTAAATATATGACTTAATCATTGAACAAGTCCTCATGTTCCTGTGGCATGCACATGTTCAAAATATGCTCAAGTGATATAACATTCGTAGAACTGCTGTTATACAAAACATCTACTTTTGGAAGTGTTCCACTGAGGTCTTCCTGAATGTTCTGTACTCCTCTCCACTAAATCTAATATTATGTGATAACAGAGACAGATAATTCCAGTTATATATAGATATGTACAATTTCAGTGCAACTTTTATGAATACTAATAATAACTGTTTATGAATAAATAGATCTCGATTTTCGCACATACCTAAATATTAATGTTTCCCTTCTGTGTTTTACTCAAAATATGAATTAATGTTTATGAATTAGTAAGTCAATCAAAGAAGTTGACCGATTACGATTCAAGGTCAGATAAGTACGGTTCAGTAGAAAGTGTTTTTGTGTATGTTTATTTGTTATTATATATATATAGACGTAATTATACAAGGTTTGCAAATGGTGAAACATTGCAAAACCTGAATTGTGCAATATTATATACGTTATGTCAACTTTACTTTCTATTTAATTTACTTACAACAAGTAAATGAAAGTGTATTTATCCATCTGTGAAACAAATTAGTATAATTCGAAAGAAATCAGGCAGTTAGCAGCTGGCATATTCTTTTCATCAAATGTATTTCATTAATAAGTTCAGTACCCTCCTAAAAATAACAAAAGAATTTACCAAGGACTCCCGAGTTATTTTGGTCCCAGTAAAGTAATTTCCATTTCGAGATTTTGCTGCGATTTCAGTATTGCAGTAAACTGTAATAAACGCAGCTATACATTTTCGATATAATAGAAAACAAGATAGCACTTAGGACTGACAGATTGATTAGCCAAACATTCCATTGCATCAATGGATAATTGGAAAGCGACGGGGACACATTTTCTTACTCTTCGCCATTCGCAATTAAATTTGGCCATGTTGCAAACACCTGTGCCTTTTAGTACCTGTACATTGACGTGCTTATATAACGACAACAACAAGCTTTTCAAATTAATGTCGTCGATTGTCTAGAGGTACAAGTCACAATTGTTTGGCATGTCAATGTCATAATGAGACATAAGAATGAAAAGCAAAAATATCCAGACAATCAAAATGTAGAAAAACAGCAAAAACAGATACTATAAAGGGTATGAATTGTAGCACGTATAACATTTTACATAACCGTGAAAAACAACTTTGTTTTGGTCGGGTGCAGTCTTTTGAACGGGAGCCGCTTCGATCAATCAAATGTTAGCCAGTAGCAAACCCTAATCTATCATCACTTTTGCTATTAAAACAGAGTTTGTAAATATCAACCGTTTCTGAAATGTAGCGCCCGCGGACAGACGGACATACAAGTTCATAGAGAAGATTTCGCCATTTGATAACACTCTTTTAACTGCAGGATAATTTAGAAGGCAGACAGTAGTAATAGATCACTCCTACTTACACATGATTTTAGCCTTTGTCTGTGCCATTATCTTTTCATGTAGTTTTGTTAAAAGACACCCTGCTTTTCATTTTTGGTGAGGCTAGATTCACGTGTAAGGTACATGTTTCTGTTATGCATATTTGGATAATATGTTTACTTTCTAGACTACCAGCTTGATTACTATCCTCCCCACTCTTTGTACAAGAAACTTTGCAGTAAAAAATAATGAAAAGAGTTTTGCAACCCGAGCTTACATGTATATATGTATGTATACCTAAGCATATTTAAAACTTGTACAACTGGAAAGTGAAAGCAACGTTTATTTATGAAATGTTCCATAGTTTACCCTTTTGACTTGGGCTTCTGACAACACAAAGAAAGGAGAGTTGTTCATTTGTGTAGCAGTTGTTTACTGCAGTGCACTTGCTTTTACGTTTGTTTGTAATGCCAAGCATATTATCCACTTGTCTAATAATTGTAAAGTATCAGCAGAAAGTCTAGTCAGACAAGTTCTCACAAAATACGTACATCTTGTTTTGCAAAAACAAGCCTGTGTTCCCTTTGTACATGATTCTATACCTTTTCGACTTTCAATTTACTTGCATTTTCTATTTCTTCAATGTACGCTTTTTGAATTACCCTCTAGGTTTTCTAAGGCAGCTTCTCGCTCTCCACTTCTCATAAAAAATAGACAGGAATTCGAGACATTATCACTTAAATAATTGAACGCGCTACCAAAGAATGTACAAGTTCTTTCTCTCGTTAGCTGGGTTTTCTGTAAATTATTATTCTCAAATGGAAAACTACTACAAAAGGTAAAAGAAATCATTTGTATCCTCATCATTTTTGTGAATGATAAAAACTAGGCAAATATCTCATTTGGCATATGCTTTGGTCGAGAGTTGTAAATGTAAAATATGTAAAGGGATACAATTGTGAATGATAAAAACTAGGCAAATATCTCATTTGGCATATGCTTTGGTCGAGAGTTGTAAATGTAAAATATGTAAAGGTATACATACTTCAAAGGTACAAAAGTTGTTCCTTTCTCCTATCGTATTCAACAAAATATGTAACATGCTCAAAGAACTATAAACAAGTTTACAAGAGCTAATGCATGTTCTACCTACCTATAGCAAAGCAATTCATACGACGTATTTGTGAATTGTGAACTTTATCTTTTTGCAGAATTATTTTACATTATGGTTTGCTTTAGGCGAGCTCAACATCCAAATTTATAACGTTTCTAGTAACCCCTTGATTTTTCCTTGCTTCGCGGTTGCACCAGGCCAGATTTTTGTTTCAGTTTGCAACTAAAGTCATCCATTATAAACATGTACAAGGTAGTTATCCAAACTACCAAATATATATTATGTATTTCTGACTTTTTTGTATTTCAGTTTCCTTTTCACATGCTATATAACATACCTTTAATAGGCATTAAAGTATAGTTTGAAGTGAAATTGAGATACCGGCATAAAGTCAGTACCTCCAAGGAATTTTTAAGAATGTATGAACATAGGTACAGCATACCAACACTTACTAACTGCTCCAAGTTTACCCTACCTTAATAAAAGGATTCTGCCTTCGGTTACTTTTAAACTGCTTTAATAGTAAAAATGGTGGAGAAAGCATAGAAAGCCCTATAGACAGATACACATTATATCATGTTCGGCTAGAGGAACAAGAAAGCATGGCTTGGAAAAGTGTGTCAGACTCTCGGCACAAGCATGCTACACACACACTGCCACTGCAATATAAGCTTGTACTCTCAATAACATAGCCAGCAGCGTGTGTTTTGCCGTAGTGCCTCAACTCAACTTTTTCTGGCAAGTAGGGTATTGCCATCATTGGAAAGTATAATATATACATAGTACTACAAACATAATATTATATTCTTGTCTTGTTGTATCGGAAACTAAATAGTATGTTTTACTTTTTGCAATTTAAGAATTGCATCCAAACTGGGAAAACCGTTGTAGAAAAAACTTGTAATCTGCCAGAATACTTTTTCTCGCTCAGTCAGTCAAAGATGCTTAGTAACACAGGCACACCAACGGGTTGGCCGGGTATTCGCCCTTTTTCCAACTTGGTAGGACACGCACATTTTATTTATATATGATCATGTATATGATATTATATGTAGTACTGCTGCATACTTCATAGCGGAACCGCGACTTCCCCTTTCCTTTTGTAATACTGCGTGTTTCGCATGTGTAGGTTTGCAATGCAGAGCACTGAAAGCCTTTTTCTTATTCTTTTTCTTTTCTGCTGTCAGAATTTGGGCTTTCTCTTTTGCCTCTTCTGCTTTCGTATTCTTCTGCGTGTAAGATTCCAGGAAGATGAAACAAGAGTAATATTGTTTTATAAACATTTATACACCTATTTATACTACGACTAACTTCGCTACATAAAGTAGCTATTGAGAGAGTCTGCTACAAGCACAGCCGCGACTGTACAGCTGGTGATGGTAGTTGAGCTTGATTCTTGATTCGCTCCCATTCCTAAACTCACCGAAACGGACAAAGAGAGACGGAAACTAACAGAAAGGAAGGAAAGTAGTGGCAGTATAAAGATGTAGAAGAGCGTAGAAAAATGAAGATAGATAGCGAATCATCAGTAGCAAGCTACTGGAATACACACAAAAAGTGAATTCTCACAAGATGAAGTGATGTAAGCAAAAGTAGAGAGATAAGGACTGCTATGGAAAGCTTTTCTTTGAGAAAGATGTAAAAATTAGGCTTTAAGGTACGTGCTCCTTTTCTGTTATACAACATATAAATATTTGCTAGTCAACGAACTTTGTATTCTCAGCCAACTAGATAGATAGAGAAAGATAGAGTTAGAGAGAGAGAGAGTAATTGCCATCTATTCTAAAGGTTACCGGAGACCTACTTAATATTAATCATAAGAATATAAAGATGGGTAGATACACAGGACTATAAGTGCATACATAAATATAATATTGTTGTTTGACGTATTTTAGAAAAAATAAACAACCATGAACTAAAAAGTAGGTACGTTTATGACAGTTTTGAATGTGACGCTAACGAAGCTTATGTAAGGAACAACTTTAAACTTTTAGCTTCGAGAAACAAGGATTATTATTATTATTATTTGCGGCTTATTCACTTCTCCATAGAATATATTCCTATAATACGAAGCACATGCTGACGTTATGGCTGTTAAACATCTTCTGCAATTAGCTATATGATTGACGTATGTAAGTTTAAATTGGTATGTTAATGTTCAAACATTTAAATTTCTTTATGGTTAATATATTATCCTGATGGACCTAACATAGTTTTTTACTCTAATTTTGATGCTGCTGTTGGATTATATTCAAAAGGAAATTCAATACCAATTTATCCATTGGCCTTACTGCGGCATCATTTTACATTCAAGAGCTCATTTTCACATGTGTACACAGTACGCTTGTAGTAATTTTTAAATTAAAAGGAATTCCTGAAAAATTGCAAAAGTACCTAGTGACGTTTGAAGTCATATAGGCATTTACAACAAGAAGACTATCGGACGGAAATAGGAAAAGATTCGATACGGAGAAAAAGCGGAGAATAAAAACGCTTCTGAGTAAAATGTATATATGTATGTTGTAGTAATACTATTCAAAAAAAGCACGTGGAGTTGAAACCCCATCGTGACTAGTTATGGGACAAATCCTTGCGTAGTATGTGCATAAGAAGGTATTTGCCTACATATATCAGAAACTTGCGCTTACCAATTCATACACGCACAATTGAATTTTGTTTTTGTAATAGAAACCCACTTTCTCTCTGTCCATTATCAAGTTTCTCTTTGCTCCTTTTAATGTACTTTGTTATTATTTTTTGTCTTCTAAAAGTGTAAAAGTCCACAGCCTTTTTATTATAGGAGACCCTTTGTGAAAGAAAACCGAAACTCCTACTAGTTGACTTATCTTTCCCAACATCCTTCTTTCGTTATTGATTCTTTCGGCATTACAATGGTTGAAATTTTGATAGAGAGAAGGCACATGACTTTTTTGGGTAAAGTTAAATATGAGTAGTAGGTGTATAGAGAGCTATGTATGTAGTTGTACTAGTTGAAAATTTATATCCTAAAGAAAATTGGGTACATATACCCCAACAGCGGTGGTCTCCTTTGTAGTAGTAGTACAGTACTTATTCTGGACATAGCACGGATTTCTCAAGAGCTTTTTCTTCTTCTTTCGCAACACCCATATCTGTCGGTATATAAATGTATTTGTGTGAAAGGAATAGTAGGCATAGTAGGAGGTAAGCAGACTTAGAGCTACTCCTTGTGTGCCTCCGCTACCACTCTACCAGTAGCTTTTACTGCTTTGTACTACATACTCAAACACATTTGCAACATAGTCTGCATACTCGTGAGCAGAAAGAGAAGAGAGAGAGAGAAAAGAGCAGGGCGAATGGCATAAGATGCGGGTCTTTATCAAAAATCAATAATTTTATTCCTACCACCACAATATATATACCAACATTAAGGCTCTCCACCGCTGAAGCCACATACCAGCCGCACCCAACCAAAAGGCAAACTTATAACGGCAGCAAACGCATTTTTTTGCATATATGCACTCCACTCACAGCAGCAGCACAATCCGCCAGCCAGCCAACATCATCACTTTAGCAATTCCATTTTCAGTTTACACACCACATAATAATAACATGTATATAATGGAATAGATAAAATACATATAGGCCAAAAAAGCACATTTCGGCAAGCATACACATACACGCTTACTTCTTCATAATCAGCCTTCTTCCCTGTAAGAATTTTCTCGGCTGCGTTCTTTTTTTATCATTGGGTAGCAAGTGCCAGACAGCCACTTTCGACAACAACAACAACGAAACGCTGCTTCAAATGTACAATATGCCTTTTACTCAACAATACGTCTTCCGAAAATATATTATAAATGTATTTCGGTGTTATAAAAGGTTAAACTAGTATAGACATCAGCGCTGACACAAAATACACAACTCATTTCGATAGTTTTTCGTGTGCTTTCTCAACAACACAATAATAGATTTATGACCTTCAATGAAAAGTCAGCTAAAGCTTNCAACGAAACGCTGCTTCAAATGTACAATATGCCTTTTACTCAACAATACGTCTTCCGAAAATATATTATAAATGTATTTCGGTGTTATAAAAGGTTAAACTAGTATGGACATCAGCGCTGACACAAAATACACAACTCATTTCGATAGTTTTTCGTGTGCTTTCTCAACAACACAATAATAGATTTATGACCTTCAATGAAAAGTCAGCTAAAGCTTGTTTGTTTATAAGGGAGTAATAACAAAGACTTATCTAAATTATATTCTCGTCCTCTACTCCCACTAACCCTCTACGAGAAATGCTGATTGTGTTTATTTCTTACCTAATGAAAATACGACCGGAAACTTCAATCCACAAAAGGCGTAAGCAAATATTCTGATGAGAATCTAGCATTCCAGCACGCATTCAACATATTATTATTTCGTTTGTTTATTCGTGTACGAGTTTCTAGTTTGCATACAAAAAACAAGACTCTCGCTTAGGAATCAGTCAGCCAGTAAAAGAGCAATGTTTTATCCTCATCATTGGGTCAAGTAGATTTCAAGTCAGACATTGTGTGCAGAAGAAATGTAGACACATAAAAAGGCGTACAGTTGTATTGTTGAAAGGAGGAGGCAGTTTATTATGCTACGTTTATTGAATAATAAATAGATTAATAATTCAGGATGCAAGTGGCAATATAAATTTGGCAGAAATTTTATGGCTTTGGTATTCCTTACCATATGTAGGTCACAATCACTCGGATTAGACGAACTACATATTATACACGAACGATTTACGACACAGTTGCATTTGCATGGATAAGGGTTATTCATTTATAACATGAATTGGTTGGTATACCAGTGTGATATAATTGAAGAGAGGAATTATGTATCAAAAAAGGGCAAAATCACGTCACTTGGAATAACACTGGTAGCGCACTTAAACTTATTAAATGGTGTTTATAGAAAGCTCTTGCGTTTTCAGCATAAATATTTTATGGCTCTTTCCATGATTACGGTGATTTAGCGTAACTAAAATTATAGATGATTAATATACGGTTTATATTTGAACTTTTCAAATCATGCTTTTAAGGATTATTGAGCAAAACTTATCAAAGTTTTTAATGCACATGCAAAAATGAGCATGAGTGATCCTGAATAATAAAATATAAAATCCGAACATTAATTAGAGGCGATTAGGTACTAAATCTAACAACCAGTCATTTCACATGAGATTCGTACTTTTCGTATTGTTGAAAATATCTAAATCATATAATCAGTTAGTTAGTATATATTTTCTGAGTCTTATAAACAGCGACATATATGTGGATACATACATATGCATATATACATGCAAGAAGTTTATTAATGAAGAGACATTTTAAAAAGACATGTTGAAAAATTATCTTAAATATACGTATTAGACTAAAGTTTAAAATATCCTTTAAATATTACATAATACTTGGATGACGTAATGCCTATAAAAGGCACGGTAACAAAATTATATGGTGTCTGAGAGTAATCTTGCTTTAAGTAGAAGATATTTTTTATCCTGTTATTTTCTCTTATAGACGACTTCTCTTAAGAAGGTCTGATGATTTTACTTCTACTTTCATTTTCATCACTTTATGCGATGCCTCACTGGAAGACTTTGTGTGTGTGATCATAATTTATTATGTACTCCCATCAAATATATCTAATGAAAAATGTGGGTCTATATGATATACGGCATGCGATTAATATAATAACATTTATGCTAAAAAAGGAATATCTGCTGACTACCATCTTCTATCAATATGCGCTCGAATGAACGCAGCGAGCTAGTATTTTATCTAATGATGAAATAATGAACTGCTTTGCTGTTTGCCCTCCTCGCCAACAGCAGCACGTTATACTATTAAAGCGGAAAAGTATAATAAGAAAATTCTAAAGATGTTCTCTCAACCAAGTTGCATCTGTGTTGAGATATAAACTATTGATCGTTATCATCATCAACTCCTACTGAGTCTTATGTCAGGTTATTATGGATGGCTTTCAAAAAGTCATTTGTCTATAATAAAAGTATTTATATATACGTAAATATACATTTTTGTAATAGTAAATGTAGCTCGTCCTATTTTTTAATTCTCCTAGAAAACTTCAGCAAAATCTAATGTAAGTAGTTGTGCAGACGACGAGTATGATTGACTGTATACGGATGAAACCGGAAAACACATTCACTGTCTACTTACCTATCTCATTCAAAGCCACAGCTTGGCAATGTAATATTGGATAAAGTTCACTTTGAAGTTGTTCATGTTCCACTCTTCCAAATACTTTGAAGAAGCTCCATTTATTTAGACTAATACTTTATTATTATTAATTGGATTAATTTCCTACTTCAGTGTAATGAGATTTTCTCAAGTTATAAAGTTTCACATTGCCCCATATATCGTATAAGTAGAAAAAATGAATAACAAAATTCCAAAATAGTCCCAAGACTTGTGTCGTTTCATAGCTTTCATAGAGCAATTTATTCGAAATTGAGTAGGCATTCTGGCCCAACTACAGTGTGTGTACTTAATGCGTATCATATTAATTTCAGTTCGATTTCCACATTTCTAATAATACCTATCTAAAATGGAATCGTAAATGAGAAAACAGTCTGAATGATGTATCTACGCACGGCACTTTAAAGCTATATCTACGGGAATTGCAATATGCTTCTCCCAAATATGTTGCTTAATTTTCTCTCTTTAGTACAGCGGGTTTCGCCGTGTTTTATGTACATACATAATATATAAGCATGCGACTACATTAAAATAAAAAATATGAAAAGCTACAGAGTAAATTGGAAAATGAAAAGAAGTACAAATCAAGGAAGCGGCCCTTTTTTAGTTGGCTTCATTTTAGATACAGAAAAGAAACTGCTGACAAGAAACAGTGAATAAGGTATATTATTAGCATTTTCACATTCCCTATTCATTCCCCTCTCCTACCCTTACTCCAGAAAAGTACTTTAAAAAGGCAAGCTTATGTATAATATGTTTATGGACTACTCCAAATTCCTACTGCATATATTCGTTATGTTATGTTGATTCTTCGGTTTTTGCCTACCTCATTCCTCTGTGAGAATTCTAACAAGTGTTGGAAATTTTTATTACTTTTGTCTCCATCTTATTTCCTCTTTTTCTCTCGTAGAGAAAGTAGAAAAGTAACTGCGTGAAGTCAAACCGGGCAATTTTTAACGGCACAAAAAGACATTCCCCACCAAATATACACAACGTACAAATATCTGGAAAATATTGGCTCTCCTTTCCGCGTACCTTTCATGTGATGCATAAAACAAACGATGCAAAGGAATAAAAAAAACTAAGCAAATGTGGTGCTCGTAAGCTCGCATCTTGAACATGGGCGTAAAAAATCACTATCCCACCAACCTGCATAAAATATTCTTTTAAAAAGAATAAAATTTTCATTTTGAACCGCCATAATAATGATGAAAGGTAATACCTTGTTTCTATTTTTCAAGCCAGGTACCTACAAAGTCGGTATAGTATTTCCACCCACGTTTCATCACACAACAAGTGTAATACAGTATTGTAGACTGGCTGAGTTTCCTCTTTCCTATATAAATACCTTTGCATTATTCCATTCCATTTTGCATTTTATATTATCAACATACCCGACGAAACCTATTCTTGGAACATACGCCCACATAATAAAGAAATACATGTACATAATATGTACCTATATTCTTTCCGAACGTATACATATGTCACACAATAGTTTCCAAAAAGGAAGGAAACAGTTATTGCGACATTCGTAGAGCTATTCTTGATCATGCTTCACTGTTACATTCTAGCATTCATTTATTCTCAGGATGCTCATTCTACTACTGGAGAAGGAAAACTTTTTTTTCGAAATCACTTACTCTCATACAAGTTTACTATGCACAGCAGAGTAAGTTTAAGAAGAAGATCCCTTTTTCAGTTCTTTTACAAGACAGCGGGTTAACGCATATCAAGCAGTAATGCACCGTATAAACATTTTTTCTCTTTACCCTTCCGTCGAACCCGTTATAGGTGTGTTGCAGTTATATTGATGATGGTTGGCTGACAACAGTTTTTGTCAGTTTTGGAATTCCTTTTTGCCTCTATTCACTCACCTCGTCATTCAGCTTTGCTCGGTATTCAAGATTTCCCACACAATACCTATACCTGACTACATGGTGTTGAGGGAGAGAAAGGTGCAATGTAACGTATTATTGTGTGGCATGCGTGTAAGCTTTGTAAGTAGATAATGGGAAAAGGCTTTTTATAGAGCATCTAGTCTGACCTGACGCGACCCAAAACCATTTCAATTTTCAGCATTGTTCGGACAAAACAAATTCTTTAAAACTCTACCGTTGTTGTTACTTGTACATTTCTATTGTGCACTAGTGAACACCACACAGACACCCTCTCCCATTCTTATTCTAAATGCTATACAGTATGAGGTTTTGTAAGTATGACTATGTGTTTGTGTACAGTAATGTCCCAATATTATAGAGCAATGTGAACATCTATTTGAGCTTTTTATTGCACGTCACGGATCCTAGCGTGAGAAATGGTGAGTGTGAGAGATATATCTAAAATTGTAGGTTCTGTTAAAAACTTTTTGCTATTCTGCCTAGTTTTTGTGTGCATATGTACTTTTCTTCGTGTGTGTACTTCCAACAACAAGAGCAACCTTTACATTTACGGCCCAGTTGGCTTTATGGATTTCACTCACTTTGAGAGAAAGCATTCACTCAATAAAATATAGGAGCGGGAGCATCCTATGCATTTTCACTTAACCGTTTCAAAGCTACTTTAGTTGATTTCGTCTAGGTATTGTTTGGAAAACAGGGTTATGGCGTTCTAAAGTACACGTTAAAAAGTATGCATGTCCATACGGACGTTAACTGTAGTATGCGTTTCTTGTACAGTAGGTAACTACCTGGGAAATATATCGTATTACTAGTGCGCTATTTACGAACGGCAAGCTCTGCAGCAACATAAGTAGAAAAGTACAGCAATTTCCATGAGCAATCCTGTACTTTCATGCACGAGAGAAGAAAAAGAAAAGTTACAAGCAATTTCACTACTTTTTTTCTCTCCCTTTCACTTTTACTTCTGCCTCCTCCATTATATCTGCAGGAAACCGGAATATTATACACACGGGCAAAACTGTACATTCGACATTGACTGTTTGTGTGTTTTATACATATTTAAAGGACCGTAACAATTGGCGTAGAAAAAGTCAGAAAATTTTGCATTAATAAACAATGATGACCTTTTTACTTTGTTCAGTATGTCTGATTTGAAAGGTTGAATGATTGCTGTCAGAGTACAAAATGCTCAAATTGGATGTAAGTACAGTAGAGTATATAACATAACTCAAAAATGTATGTGTGCGCACATGTTGTACGGCATAAACTGTACGGATTATTCCCGGATTCGGGTGGAAAAACTTTCCTATGGACTGTTTTACAGAGCCAACAGCGAAATCGTACAACAAATTAAAGTGGAAAATAAAGTGGTATAAAAATTACAAAAGAAAAACAATTGAAGCAATAACAATACATATACACACATGAAATACATGAAATTACTTTCCTCATGTCATTTCAGCAAAAGACTATAGTAATTTATTTTTGGCTATTTATTTCCCGAGTAATCTTTCAAGATAACCTAGTATTTATGCATTGTGATTGTTAAATCTTCCAAATCTCTTTTTAAAACTACGTTTTCATTTAAGTAAATAAAATACATACATGAATATACCATTGGGGAATAGGCAGTATAATTATTCCTCTTATCTATTCAATTCTGCAATTTAAAACGAGAGTAGGCAATTTTCGTACATGAGCATACCAAACCTTAAATATGCTCTATATATAAGTTCTATTTACATCATAATACATAATATATATATAGATAGGTAACTACATAACATACGAATACAATTTATATTCATAGTGTGGATATTAACTGTTCACGCATATGCAAGCAAGCTAGGCACACTATGACAGATTTACGACTTTCTTTACTTCGTTATAAACGGCGCGGGCTGAATAAATGTTCACATATCTATACATTTTTTTCTTTCTCTCTCTCTCATATTCGTCTTGAGTTACAAGTTGGAATTGACTAGAAATTGCTCTCCTTTTTGCTGTCTGTCTGTTCGTTTTTGCTCGTACACACACACATCACAGAGAAGTAACAAAATATTTTCATACTGTATCTCATTTCGCTTTCGCACATGATATTAAAATTGCAATTTTCGTCGTTTTCCGTTTCGATCTTTTATGCTCTTACACAAAGTATCGACTTTTATAACGAGACCAAGTAAGTAAGTAAGTAGCCTTGTGTCGTCTGTGAGTATCAAGATGCCACGAAAAATTGCAGCTGTGGCAGTTTAGTTGCCTCTCTCACTCTGTCTCTTTTGTGAAAATCTTTTGAAACTACCAAACGGCACAGTCTGCCTTTCCCAGTTGCCTTGAAGTATTGTTATGCTCTCTATCCCACACAAAAGAGAAAAAATAAAAGATGCACGTTTTTGGATACACATCGCAATAGAGATTTATATAGAAATCCACACAGACAGAGTATTTATTCGTAGCATCTCTGAGTAGCTATAAAGGAGATATTCTCTCTTTTATAAAAGAGAAGAGAGATGAAAGTGGAATCAACACAAGTAACCAACCGACAGTACAAAAAATATCAACGATGAATGACGGCAACATGAAATTACAACGTACGCTCTTTCCATGTGCATTTATTTATTATCTGTCCATTTTTTTTGCTTTTTAACAGAAGAGCGGTACTCACAGTTGAACATGTATGTTGTACAAGTGAAAAATAAACATATTTGTACAATTCAAGAGTACAATGAACACATAAACAGTAGTAAATAGTGTGTAGTAATAATAATAATGCAAGTAGTTGAAATACTTTCTGAATTCTCTTGGACTTTCGGTGATCATAATATCATGCTGGTGGTACATGTAGATGCTGTACCACTGCTGATAGTAAATGAAATTCATTACTTTTGCTGATAAATCAGAGTAATACATTTGAGAGGGAGAAAATAAAGAGGGAAAGCCTGTGCCGTTGTTAGAGTGGATTACTTTATTTTTCCTACAAATTCCAACCAGCTATAAAATTTTGTGTTTTCACATCATCCACTACACGTATACCGTTGTACATAGTGTACACATTTTATAGAGAAACAATTTGAAGAAAGTCACATTTCCTCTTTCATTCTCCCACTATCCCAACTCACCCTCGCTAGTTTACTTTCTCGGAATAACCAGTTTATTATTATGTATTTTTCTCTGACTAGGTATACTCCCAAAAAATTGGATTGCTTTGAGTGCGACCGTAGCTTTCTCCTTTTTTCTCTGCTTCCACTCGCTCTTACATACCATCCTTTGTACGTTGAACAAATTACATACCACATTGGTTTTGGTGCCTGCAAAGGGAGATGTGCTTTTAGCTTTTTCCTTGAGTTTAATAACTTATCATTGCTGAAAAATGTGTTTTGTACCCTCCAAGAAACGATGGTGTGTGTAATATTGTTGAAAAACTTATTCTGTGGTTTGTAGAGGAGAAAACTGATTTACAATCTTGTAGAAAATCATCAATAATATGAATAAGCGATTTCATGCAATTTGTAAAGATATCGTATCGACTTCGTGTGCAAAATAACTGCGGAAAGTATATTTTTAGATATAAAATATCTGGAATGGTATAGATAAACACGAACCCTGTGCGAATTTTTACACGTTTGTCCTCGTGTTTCTCATCTCTTGTTCGAGTTATCTTTCCACAAGAGCATTAGGTAGGCGCATATGTTTTATCAACGTCACTACCATTTTCAAAATAAGCAGGTAAAATGCAACCGTTTATATGGCCACATAGATTACTTACGGTACCTTGCTTTCACATCTTACATAAGCGATGTTATTGGAGGATAAGAAAATTGCATTTGAAAACTTCTATGCTATATAAACTCATACCGTGACTGACGGCGAAAACGACAGTAATAATTTTCCACATAGTGTTTCCCTTTTCACGCAATCGTTTTTCGTAATCACTGCTCATTTCGATCAAAGGCAAAGCGTCAAGTTAATGGAAGCTCTTCAACCGATGCGTTCGTGTTTACTACTGTCATATTATATGAGCATGGTAGGCTTATTTACTGTAAGACGAGAAAATATATTTATTTCCAATACGTATACATAACCCAAAAAGAAAATAGCAGCATTGAGGAAATAATAAAATTCTACACTTTCGGTAGCGTTACGAAAGAGTACCATTTCACCGATTTAGCCAAGCACATTACATTTTCGTTCTCGAAATTGCCGTTCAAGTAGTTTGAACTCGTTAAATATCTTAAGGCAAAACAATATTACCATATTATATTACCAGTCTCCCACGCCGGTAGGCTCGAAAGCGTTTTTGGAAAATATATTCAGCAGCGTGCATGTTCGTTTTTCAAAGACTATTTGCTCACAATATATAATACAACCAATTTTTGTAATGCTCTTTTACTTTCTTTGCCAGTCAAGTGTGGTGGGATGGTGTAGGCGGTGTGTTTATACTCACATTCAAAACTTTTACTCCCCGTTCACAACAACACAATTTACGTCAACAAAACACCGAAAGGGGTAAATTGCTTGAGGTTGATTTTGTACAAAAATATAATAATAAAAAATAAAAAAAATCCAGACAACATACATCAAGTCGTCATTTTAAACGGATTTATTCGATGTATGTATTATGCATTCTCAGGAAAAAAAACTCAACATATGTACCTAGTATTATGACTACATTCTACAAATGTATGGTAGAGATTTTCCAGGAATAAATGACACAATAAATATAATGATAATACCAGGAAAAGTACAATAATTTCCTCCGCAAACATCACTTTTTAGCGCTAAGAAGCTCAAAATGAAATTGTGAATTTTACTGACATAATATTCATGAAGGGTGGTATAAGTGCATGTTTACAGGAACATTTTCATTTCAAAATTAAAAATCTTTTTAAGTCTGAAAAGAGGCTAGATCTCAGGAAAGAGTGGGAGCTTGTAAACAGGCTTATGTATAATGATAATAGCAACTGCTTTGTTAATAGCTCCAGGGAACATCATTCTAATAAAAAGTTAATATTAAGAAAGAGTAACTCAGAAGCACACATGCTCAAATGCTGTGCGCATTCTCTGATTCACGTAATATTATGGCAATTTAGCCATCACTTTGCAAACACAGACTTGTCTGTCGTATTTTCCTCGAAGACAGGAAACAAAAAGTTGAATGAAGGAAAAGGAGATAAGTTGTTGTAATATTATTATTACACCATCTGAATTTTCGCAAACTTTTTTATTTCTCACGATAATATGCCACTAGATCCGTATAAAACTCCGTTTACGCACGTATTTATGTAGGCACCCTATTTTATATCCATTGCTAATATTACATTGTAAATCGTGTCAAATTTATTTCTCAAAGTTTTTATAGAGAATTGAAGGCAAAAGATAAAAGTTTTTTTGCGAGATAATGCATACTTGGCGGAAAAGCAATTTTTGTGAGCATAAGGCAGACATAAAATTGAAGCTAAAACTCATATAAACTTAGAAGCTCTGGAAGACAAAAGAAGAAGGTCTTTACCTGTTGGTGTCCATTGAGAAACAGCTGAAATGAGAACCAGGAGGAGAACTGGTTCTCCCAGGCCGAAGCCAGTAAGTAAGGTTGTCGGATGCATTGAAAGTTTCCTCATAGTGAATGATTTTCCGTTTTGAAGAAGAGGTGAAGTGAAGTAAAACGTTGATTTTTCCCTTCTTCTTAGATTTTCTTCTCTCTTAAAACTTTATAAAGTGAGAGAACACACACTAGCAACTGTAGGGTATGGTATTGGATGGGCATAGTATTAGTAATAATATGCACGTCACCGATGGTGGTTGTAGAAAGGCCTAGGTTGAAAAAGGAACAACGTATAAATATTAAAACTGATAAAGAAAGTTGTAAATGTGGAGGGAAATACATGTACAATGTGTTGGTAGGTATATAAGTAGATATTTTAGGTGTGAATGTATGCTAAACATGTGTATTATATGTCACTAGTCTCTGATGAATGAATAGAGATATAACATTTTTGAGATAGATAAATGAGTGTCAAAGCACACTTGAACTATCCTTTAATTTGCTTTTGCAGTTTTGCACTCTGTTGCTTCATTGTTATTCAGTAGTGCGTAGTTTCGCTTTTAATGTATAGATAGGTGCAACTGAGTGATGGAGGGAGAAACGTGATATTCTGTAACGTTGATGACTGGGATTTTTTGGTGAGACGAGGAGATATTATAATATTTAACAAGTAGAAAATGTTAGTTCCCTGAAAGAGCTTCGCGCAGAAAGAGATCTTGCAGAGATATGTAGTTAACTTTGCATATATTTATAAGTGTATTCCAGAAAATACAGACGCTACTATTCAAAGTACGTAGATGCAGTGCCGGAGCAATATAGAGCTCAAGTATGATGTTAATGATTATGACGATGATGGCAGCAATTCTGGGAAAAGTGACAGGACTTTCAACTTTTTATTCATGAATATCCATCAACATTCTGGCACGCACCGACATGATGGGATGGGCTCATGCATTAATTTTTCAAGAAAGTAAGTTTGGACATACACACTCTCTATCTACCCTACCTACTTGATGTAGTGATGGCAGAAAGTGAAAAGAGAGATAGTGATAGTAGTAGTTGAGTTTGAGAAGCAAGTTTTTTGGAATGAAATAATCAGATGAGATAGTGAACAAGAAGAGAGTCGCGTTTCCTATAGGCGGTGGAATTGACGGTGGCACCAACTTGTGAAATGTATGGAACTGTGTCTGGCAGATATTTTTTATGTTAAAATGTTCTGTACAGTGACCCATTATATAAGAATAAGAGCATTATTGTATACCCTTTAGTATATGTGCACACTTTCACTGCTCAACTTGTCTGGGTTTAGTACAAAATGTTTAACATTCCACGGCATGCATATTCTAGTTAGTTATCCCAAAAAACATCAAGTTGAGTAGAAGTAGAAATCCACAGTGTAGATCACTACCATCAAATGGCTTCTTTCAACACCATGGTCAGTTCTACAACCTACACCGGCGTACAACGCCTATACCTTCACTCTCAGTCAGCCACTATTCCCTTTTGTAAATAAACCAAGCACTTACATATCCAACTCTGTTCCTTTTTGTGCTTTTTCACTTGTCGCGGTGCGAGCGAACGAGAGACTTAACACCGTTCATACATGTATATATGGGAAAAGGATGCTGTTCAAAACTCAATGAATCCACTAATAAAAAGCTTTGGTGAAAAGGGTCTTGTACAATTTTAGTCACTTGTCTTTAATGCTCCAATATCACACTGCTTAGAACAAATGGAGATACAAAATATGCAATTTATATATTACATAGGAGGATCGGCTAAATGGAGTGTTTGTGAGTCTCGTTTTTAAGCAGTAGCCTAGAAAAGTTCAAGTGGCTGACTATAGCTTTGACGAAGAATCAGGCTGACTCAGCGCGGTTCTCCATGTGAAACTTCGTGAGATTGTTGTCAGCCATTGGTTGGTATACTTACTACCATGTATTTGTAGTAAAACGGTTCAACGTACAAACACTCCTGGTGTGAT
>JAHZMV010000626.1:0-14384 GCA_027743765.1 Coecobrya sp. COE2
CGGCAAGTGACATGAGATCAGTACTGTCTCCTGTGATTCGAGCTCCAAGTGTAGAAGCACGCATCAGACCTATAAAAATTAAAGACAAGCGGATTAGAGAAAGTGAATGATGATAATAACTGGATAACCTTCGCTCTGTCGAAAGTCGAAAAGAAAATGTTTGGTGATTAATTGTAATTAATGTGATTAGCTGATTGCTTCCATCAATTTTCATTAATGAACCAACTCAAATTCAGGCGTGTGCTATGTACATTTGCACATATACAATCCTACTTTCATCTAGTTGAGGTATCATTCAGGCGATAAATTAATCTCATAGTTTAGCAAATGATGCTATCCATTTTAATGTTGTAACCAGACTGTACCCCATTAAGGTAATGAAATTTGCTCAGTTTTTATTCGTAACAGCAAATTTTCATCGCTTTCTTAAAATTATATACCCAACAGTCTGCCAAGCTTATAGATAATGTACAAAAACGACGGAAGCAAAAGATGATATTATTGTCACTTGATATGCATCAGAAATCAGAATTGCTAATTTGTATAGCCGCAGAGAGACACTGAACACAAAGCAAATTGTGTACATGGGCTAATCAATACTTAAAGTGACGCAATATTCTCCTTCACAGTGACATGTCAGTGGATGTGAGTGAGTACAGTCCTTAGATCTAAAAATATCTTTTGCATTCATAGATTCCACGTGCAGGCACATGCCTATTACCCACTATTACTTATATAAGGTATAATGTCATTTATTAGATTAATTTAATTATGAATGCGAAAAGGCGTCACACAATGAAATGTTAATATTAGTTTTCCATTAAGATAATTAAATTTTATTAAATTGTATGCAACACGTTTCATAACTGGAGTTCTGACAAGTTTCAATGAATTCAGACTTTGCCAGATGTATAGATAGAGAGTATTAATTCAATTTACACAAATTTTGGAACGCTTAATGAACAACTTACAACCATTATAAACCCATTACTATATCATTTTACTAATCTTCAAGGTCTCTCATGCTCTACAGTTGTTTTTCACACCATATGATCTACTAATAGTGAAATTGCATAAAGTTATATTGTAATTGAAAATGACAACTACAATGTCATGTTGTATCAGGAAATTATTGAACAGCTCTATTCAGTTTGCGTGGTTTTTAGAAATATCGTGCCTTCAACATAAACCTATCCTCCATTTTGTTTCTCTTTCGCTCGATAATTTTTACGCTATAATATTGTATGCAGTAGCTAAAATGTATTTTAGGTACCTGTCAACCGTGAGAAATGAGGAAAGTTCTTTGCGTGTATATGCACTTAACAACTCGCAGCATCCTATTATCAAATTACAAGAAAAAGCGCATAGTTCTCTGTTGCAAAATTTTCTGCTTTTTTATTTTAGCATCCGTGGTTGATAGTACATGATGATATTGAAAACAAATGATGTTCTGAATATTTCAACAATATAATCATGATCGCATCAGTTTTTATGAAAATATGTCTTCCTTAAACTATATTATGCAATTTATGTGTTTATGAATAAAACATTTAAATTTCGCAATGCGTATGACGCAGTAAACTTTGAATTTTTTATTTAACCACGTGCCAAATGAAACAATATACAGACCTTTTCACTTTTGTACTTTCAATGTTTTTATGTGTCTGTCAAACTACTGGGTTTATCAAAACGTATATATAAATAGCTTTGGCGTTAATTGAACTTGGAATATTTAGTGATTTAATGTCGGAGTCCGCAAAGGCGTCAGTTGATAAAAAAAACTTTGTATACATATTATACTTTGGATTTATGTGTATTTTTTGCTGCTAAGATAGGATAAGGGCAAATATGTAAAAACAAACAGTGGACCGACAGTAACCGTCTAGTCTGATTACTGATTATTTGCCCTCATCTATTTTTCATTATTGATCAGTCACTTGGTGTGTATGTTTGAATGGGTGCTCCGAATTCTCGAGTAGTTTTGCCACGAGTTATGTTTTTTGTTTCAGATTGTGATGAAAGTACTTTTTGCAAGTTATGTTCCAAAATAAGTATAAGTGTATGCAACAGACAGACAAACTTGATGTTAACAGTGAAGCTCTATGAATTCTGGATAAACCAGCTAGTCTGTTTCATTTTCACAATGAAACAATATTGCAATAAATATATTGCATCTTTTGTATCACCAATGTAATCCATGGATCGTTTTTAGTGCAAACACATCTCATGCTATCTTTAATATTTATCTTGTAATGTACGTGATAATTTCGCGATGTCGACTCGCCATGATTATTATATTCACAAAAACGATGCATTTCTGGCAGTGCATCTTTATAACACATTTTCTTCTAATACTTTCACTCATTTAAGGCTATAAGTATATTCATGGTCATACAATATAATGTGGCCATTCACTGGCTTTAACCAGTATAAAAGTTTGGGAACCTTGGTCTACGTGTTTTTGGTACTCATCAGCAGAGAAAGTTATACATGAGCAATTTCTATTCTACATCGAAATACAGAATTGTACTAACAAAGTGAGATAACGGGTTTCAATAATAAGACCCAATTCAAACTGCTCTTTACTAGAGAGAAAACGAACAATGTGGGTATTTTCACGTTGAGCAATTTGATTCTGCTGATAAGTCAACTGAGTGTCTAGCTTTTTCATCTAAACGTGTATAATAAACCCTCGCAAATTGATTTTTTGATTATCCGCCCACTCAGATAGAGCCATTTACAAACACATAATAAATGTATATACTATGCTAGTAGGTTACATGACGAAAATGTATTTACAAAGCCATTAAGGTAAAAGATAGAATAAATGTAACATGCACAAAACTCCAGGCGAAAACTAACAAGTTTACTTTACAATCCCAGTACCCTGCCCAAACCTTCAGAGATACAATAAATGGAAAGGATGGTACATAATATTATGTATGATGTAGGTACATGTATATTTAATATTTACACCTACTATTCAGTTGGAGACATATGGACATTGTTTTAAACGTAGTAGCAACAGGATAAAATGGCTATTTATGGGAAAAATCTTGTAAAGCTGGAAGCAACTACGAAAAAAGAAGTGGAAGGAACTAACCGATAAAACATTTCTATAGACCATGAATGCGAATGTGAACGAGCTCACGTTTTCAGCCAGCTAGTCAAAGACATGAGTGTACCAACTAGCAACTGATTACGGTCTTTTACTCAATGAAAGGAGAAAGCAACAGCGTCGTCACATGAAATAACAACAGCAGGCGAGTGAAACATGAAGAAAGTCGTAAGCCGAGCAAGAGTTTCGCAGTTCATTCAATAACACGGGCGTGCGGGGGAGGGAGCAAAACTGGGAACAGGATACTGAAACGCATATAATGTACCTATAAAACGGATGACTAGACAAAAAACTGACATACTTAAAGGCGTCTTCTACGCCAATGTACACAGTACCCTCATACGTAAGTTTAACAATACAAAAGGCAGGGAGGCAGACTCCCTCACTTTTCTATGTTTGTTACTTTATCACACAGTATACTTCAAAAGTACCTACCATCTACTTTCTAATAGTAATGACAGAGTGCGTGTATACTATCAACTATACTAGCATTTCTAGAAACTAGTTATGTAAATAGTAGTGTGTGGAGGGGAAAACTATTTTCAGAATGGAAATGGTCCATAGCATTTTCTTTCGCTATCATCACGAGTGAACCGATGGCCTGTTCTGCTTTCCTTTTTGCCTTTTCATCTTGTCTGTTAGTTTGCCTATGAGATCATATAACATGTAGGCTTAGTGAAGGAACTATACTCTAGATTTCTTTGCAAAACGCAGAGTATTTCCGAATGTTTTTTGCAGAATCCATCTTCGGAGGGAATTGTAGGAGAAACTCTGTGAGAGGCATGTGGCACTTTGCTGGTCGATTTTATGCAGAGGCAGAGCTTAATGTAGTGACATCCACTCGTCCTACTGTTTTGCTACTAGTATCAAAAAAGTCTGAACGGAAAACGAAGGACAGGACGGGCATGAATATGGATTTTCATGGGAGAACTTTTCGTACGTTATCCGATTTTTGCATCAGGTAAAAGCAATTTGGCCATGTATTTGTAGAATATTTTTGTATATGTAAAATGATTATATACACATCCCATTTTGTGTCCTTTTGCCTTTGTAAATGAATCGCAAACTCAAACGCAGCAAAAATACATTTTTCTTTTACGATACATCCTCGTTGCTGTACAAAAGTATTTTACGGAATCTTCAGACTGTTTCCTAAGGATTGACAGCAACTATAATAAAAATAATTTGATGCTGAAGAGCGTCATCAAAATCCCAACAGGGGATGGATCTGATGCTTGTTAGTTTTCTCGATTGCATTGAAATTTATTTTTATATGAATGGTTTCATTTATACTTCAAGCTACTTTCATTCACATTTGGCTCAACTTCGACACACCATCAGTGTTCAATGCACCACATGTTTCGTCGTAAATGGCTCCTTTCCAAATTCATTGTCAAAATTCTCTCTGCTAAGTACCAACCAATACATATTATTGCTAGCATCCAAAATATATACTACAAGGCTAGTTTCTTCTTAAAATCACGTTCACTACAGATTTCTACAGTGAAAGCATACAGGCCAAGTATTTGTGGATTGGAACAAGCACGCTCTTTGGTAGAAAGTTGACAGTATACGTACCAACTAATGCATCAAAATGGGGTTATTGTATACGTACTCTGTTGGAATATATAGAACATTTACTCATATATGTAGTTTCTCTGAAAATGCAAGTTCATCATGTCTATGAACCTTAACATAGTTCCAGGGTTTCATTCATAAACTAGTGCCGCTACGCTGAGAGTTAAATTCATTTGTTTTATGGGATGTGGCTGCCCAGTTGTTCAGTCTGGGATGAAATTTGCAGACTTGCGAGCTGCTACACGTTATGAAACCGACATTATGAAACCAACAAGCCTAACGAAGTTACCAGATGTATTATTTTTGATGGTTGGGCTGGATAAATTAATATGAGCACGAAGATTCTGGGAAAATGGCCAGCTCTTCTAGATGAACATAAAATTAATCATAATGAAGAAACAGAGCTGAGCAGCCACCCATTTTGGTATCAAAGGAATTACAGGGAATGATTCTAAACTGCATCTCTATGTATATTGCAAGCAACAATAACTGACACATATTAATAGTATAAAACCTTATACTACTAATTTTCCAACAATTAAACAAAATTATCATTGCTTTCTTCTAGTGGAAGCAGAGAGAGAAACCATCAAGTTTTGCATTTCTCTACTAATGGTTGTGTGCATATCTTATATGATTTTTAAATGTACACACATGTATAGTATACAGTTGCTAATTGATAGTAAATGTGAATATAACAACACTTCATTAGTGTAGCATACAACGAGATCAAAGAGAAAATGAACTTTCTCTTACCGATTTGATATATGTAATAACATTTAATAGCTCAAATGAAAAATAAACCATGTAGAACTGCAATTACCAGTGATCACGAAACTGTGAAAAGAAATGGCGGAAAATAATTTACGAGAACAGCACAAGGATATCTGCATTATGTGCTTTCTTTCTCTTGTGATGATGATATTCATATATCTTTCAGTCGACAATGGTTTCATCATTACTGTTACATTTTCGATAGAATTTAGATCTACTCGCTTACCCTTTGAATGTGGTCTTCTTCTAGAAGAGCTGCTCGTTACGTCCTCCACGTCTCTAATACTGGATACTCGTAAAGGCCTAACGCTTTGACTAGTGAAGGATGATGAAGGGCTTGGGGCAACGGGATGATGGTGAAGGGGATGGTGGCTGTGTCCATGATGCGTGGAACTTGAAGAAACAACACCTGACACCAACTGCATTTGCTGATGCTGCTGATGATGGTGGTGTGATAAATGGCTAGAAGTGCCATGATCAAAACTTCGTTGTTGAGCCATTGGATGAATGCTTTGATTCGGGTGATGTGCATAATGGTGACTGTCAACGGACATGGATCGCGTTGACATTTGACCAGGGGAGCCCCTGGCCACAACAGAACCCACCACATTGTGCGGGTGATGGGGATGATGGGTAAAATTTACTCGACTCAACTCATGATGATCAGGATAATTGAGATGTCTTTGTTGCTGTTGCTGCTGATGTTGCTGATGCTGCCTCAATCGTCGTAAAACATCCTCTTCGCTGTCGCTGCTGGATTCCGGGAAGGATGTGGCATATTCATCACCTTTCAAAAAAAGCATATACATCATTACCGGAGTACTGGAGGGTGGCACGGATATACTCAGGAAGAGTACCCCACAATGACAGACGCATCATCTTGGAAAAAAATGCTACAGCGAAAAATTTCTCTATAAAAAGCGCTACGACTTTTTCGCCGTTCTTGTAAATCCTATTCGGAAATCGAAAACTATATGTCGAAACGATTTTATAGTTAGTGTTCTACAGAATTTTTTTTTCGATCTTGAAGCCACCGAAAATTCTTACTTTCCACATCATCGTGCAAACAATAACGGTACAGTTAAAGAAAGAAGTATAAACGTCATCACGTACCTGATGGGCTGTTGAGAGGAGACGTGAACTGAAGAGTCCCATCCAACTTGTCATTTCGGATATCAGTTGATTGAGACGAAAGTATAACCGATGCTTTCTGATTCCCTAGAGATCTACCACTTTTACTGCTACTTCCATTCGTTTCTCCAAATCCCACGTTGAGAATGCGCCATTTTTTGTTAACGTATATAAAAATCACAAGGAGGAATACTGCAAACGCCGAAACTGCTGCGAGAAATGCTGTAGCTTCGACTGGGACTGTAATGTTAAAATAAATACATAAAAAATATAAAAAAGTGCTTTCACCGTTCCACAAAGTATAGAAATATATGTAGCGTAAATAATTCTTAAAATATCAAGTACCCCCTTCGTTCTTTCCTTTAAATTGACCTACGACGACTATCAAATTCAATTATTGTCATTTATCAACATGAAATATTCTGGCAATGGTGCCGCACAAACGGTACACATTAGTTCCACATGGGCTTCCAAATATTTTTAAAAAAATTGATATAGCCTTGTATTACGAGCCTCATATATGAAAATACTACCTAGACATTGCTCTATATAAGACGGACACGGAGGTAAACGTAATATGCGGGCAGTGACCGAGCAAAATTTTCTAGTCAGTTATAGAGACAGAAAGTCATGCTGTGCAGGAGAAATACAAAGGATAAATAATTTGTAGATAGGTTTCAAGGTGACTTTCATAAATGCTGGGTATGTCTACATGCAGAGTCGTACGTGTCGGTTGGCTACCGTGTCTACTCTGCTGCTTCACTTTCTTTTACAGTAAATGATGCGATGTCACTCATAACAGCAGCATGGACGACCCAAAATAATTACCGTAAAAAATATACCAACTCGTATGAACCACGTACCATTTACGATTTCCCTGGTGGAGGCATAGCAAATATTGTTCTTCTCATTTATCCGTAGGGACTATTATTCCAAATATTAGTATTTTCCAAACACCCATTCCACAAAAGCGGCACTGTCAAATTACTTGTTGGGAAAGGACATTAAAACCGCAACATGGTTCGCAAAGTTACTGTGAGAAAGCATGCGAGCAATATTTTATATTTCGAGGAAACTAGGTAGAAATTGACAAGGACAATTACTTGCAAATTTATTTTCAAGAAATCATAAAAGCATTATAACAAAGTTATATAAATATGATACGCAGAACTTTTTGAGTATTGCGTGTCTTTTGAATACGAGCGCTTGTTCGCTTGACACAGACAGTTGAAATTGATTTTAAGAAAAGTTTGAGACCATACAATTTTAAAATAGTATTTATAACGGTACAAAATGATTAAAAATAAAAGAAAGAGGTGTACATACAATATTATGGGATGTCCATATAGCCCATATACCAAAGAAAGAAATCGATAAAAGTGAAAGCATTTTCGAGTATATTGTACCACGTGCTCAAGTGAAAATTCATTAAAACTAGAACTGCTATTGCGACATAGACCACCACCGCATCGCCGTCGGTGATTGCAAAGTTTTAGTTTTTCACTCACACTTTCCAATGTTTCCTTTATTTCATTGGTAGGTTCTACTTCTATCTACGCTGCTTATAAAAAAAGATTAAAACTGTTCCATCGATTGGGTTCTCAGGTTGCAAGTCAAAGGTTCCGTAAAAGATTACGTCCTTGAAGATTCCCTCAATTTGATTAGTGTGAACAGTCGGAATTTGTAAATAGCTTGTAGGGTCTAAATCATTTCATGTTTAGAATATGCCGTTTTAACAATCTAATTAAAGTGAAAGTTTGGAAAGAGTACCTCAAAGAGGAGTTTTAAATGGTCATAATTTTCATGTTTCTATTTTGACCGCCCCTTTTCCTTTGAATAAAGTTGGTTTTAAAGTTTTGGAGTCGTTCATTTGTTAACGTGAACTCTAAAATTAGCTCTAATGTAAATTTTAGAAAATACGAATTGGAAGGATGGGCGGACAAGTACGGTTAAAAAGCGTATTGATTAGGACTCCCTGGTGGTCACATTACTAAATCCACATAAAAAAATCGGTCAACTGCAGCTTTTAATTTCACAGTATTATACATTGTAGTAGCCTTGTTATGTTCTTGAAGTGGTGGAGCTTAAATTCAAAGGAAGGGCTGAGCTAAAAATGCATTATGCACAGCGGCACGGTTCTCATTGAAAGTAATTATGTTGCGGTAGTCCTTCATTCAATTTGTCTATAAAACTCTAAATGGCTATACCCCGAATTTGAAAAGGGAAGGAAGTATAGGAGTACGTGTGTGATATAACTGCCCGTGTTTCCCACGATGAGCAAATATGAAGTATAACAAACTTGAGTGGTACGGAAATCGATAATACATTTTCCTATTCATGTAGACGAGAGATACCTTTTAGAAACTAAAAATCTACGTTGCTTATTTCATTAAATCATAGACATAATATATAATTTCACAGCAACTTCAGACATACTGATGTGTATATTGTACATATATATTATATTGTAAAATGGATTTTGTCGGTTTCATTGGTTTTCAAAAAATAAGGAGAATAATACTCGACCAGCGGCAGACACAACAATAAAAACTGTAATAACATTATCATGACCTAGCATGTAGGAGGTAATATACAGTATCAAACCCAAAGAAAGTCATTTACATCATCAGTTCCCTGGAGAATTTAGAAACAACTGCGGTTACATACATGTCCGCTACCTACCGTCATGATTCAACTATCTCATAGGTTGGCAATCAGACCAGAGAGAATTGAGAAAAAGGAATAAATATGTGTACATGGCTGGCGGAAAGGATTTTCCTTGTGAGGTTGTGAGGTTTAGTTGCAGTAGGTTGAACGTAGTAATGTTGTAAGCATTTGTCTGCTATTAGTATTGCGTAATCATTTCAGGAAAATACAATTTTATAAGCATGATCCGCAGTCAGAGAAAGATAATTGGAAAGAGCGGAAAGAGAAAAGTCGAAATTGGGCTATAAGATCCCGCAGAATTCTATTGCTATATCTGATTTATACGAAATAATAATATGGACAAGGATCACCTTTAAAGGATGTCTGATTGCATTAATACGGGACTCCATCAAAATATGCAATCCGTCAGTTTTTATTTTTAGTATTTTACGCATATTTTCTAAGAGTATCATGTAAATTATGTACTACGAAAATTGTAAATTGGTCTCAATAAACCTCTCTCTCTCTCTCAGTAATAGTTGCATAATTACATATATTATTATAATTCAATAATAATGAGGGTTTTGGGGATAATGAAAATGGAGAGTGTGAAGATATGAGATTCAGATACGTATTTTGGTACATCAGGTTATTGTACTGGGTTGATAAGTTTTGACGGGATATAATAAAATGGCCAATCGCTCAGCCTTTTACATTGTAAACGGACGAGTTCTAAATTTCAAATGAAAGCATAATTTTGCACCTACGCAAACATAACAAATGGTACAACAAATGTGAGGGACCGACTGTATTTATACATAGACTGTGTTTTTATACATGTATATTGTATATATGTATCTGTATAATGCAGTATTTAATGCAGTTAGCAATTTAATGATCTGACAATTCTATGGAATATCATGACTGTCCACTACATAAATGGTTAGTCTACTACGCATGCATTAAATTATACAAAAAAATTTCTTTCTTTCTTTTCTTTTAAAAATTTTATACAAAATTTTTGCATTTAGTAAACAATTCCACATATTACGAAAAATGCTAAAATAAATCTGGTAAACTGCAATTTCTATACCCCTATTTACGGTAATTTTAAACATAAAAACTACTTTCCCAATGCAGAACCAGGATAATAACTGAGGTATAAGTTTCGAGGTAATTTTATTTTACATTTGCTTCCCTAAATGCTTGAATTTGTAAAAAAAATAAACCCCGGAAGTGTATATGTAGTGTTGTATATCCGACGTTGGTTATATTTTTCTAATATAAATTAGCAAGTTTTCCTGAAAAATGAGATGAAACAAGCCTCCAAGCGCGGTTCGGTTACTTTCTACAGTGAAAACGATTGAGGAAAGTTTTTACTTGCTTACGTCATTCGGTCATACAACGTAAAAGGTACTTTTGTGACAAAATGAGCCTAAAGAATGTATCGTTCGTAACTTCTACTTAGCTTAGCATTTTTACCTCTTATACATATTATACAATTAGATATGTACATGCTACTAATTTGGGATTCTTTTGATAAATGAAATTATATTGTAAATGTTATTGCAACATGTACTTATTGGAGACTCCAGGGAGAAGTACCACAAAGACACAAAAACCTACATATAGCACAAGAGCTTTATATACATACAAACTTTGTTTAGTAGCAAGACATACAGACATACACTGTATAACAATATTATTTTGTTTGAATGTAATTACCAAAATCAAATCAAAATTCGTTAGTATTACCCGGTGTTTCCACCTGCCAATCTGAACATATAGATGCAATTTTGGTATGCATGTGCCGCAGAAGAAATGAAATAAAAAACTTTACAAGCAAGGTACATTGTTTGTTATTGGAGTTCACTATAGTTTTACGTGGAGGGCTGCTGCAGTTGGTTTTTGTTCTGTAGCAAAAACTAATCATTGCAAACCTAACATCCTTAGCCTTCCTCACTAGTTAACTTTTACGACTTTCTCTTGTGGTATTGCGGTCATGTTTTAAATATGTAATGGAACGATTTCATGGACCTAAACAGATTAACAAAAATGTGAAAGAAACATGGTGTTTACGTTAGTATCACATCACATGATTTTCAGTACATTTTACCATCACCCAGAAAATTATTTTGCTACAGACGCCATCATGACGTGCATAATTAACCCTGCTTGTAATTACCCTGCCGTTTGCGCTTTCGCTAACTTTTGCACCGCATTTTTATAGCGCCATAAAAATGTGGGCGAATTTTGGAATTGGTATATACACTTACACTATATATATTTCTGCAAGTGACTACTGCCCCATGTAACATTAACTCCAATTCGCATACCCCCTTAGCGTGAATATTTGAAGTCTGAAAAATTATCCGCATAAATTACGATATTTTAGTCAGGCATTGCATTAACGCTATACACAATTAAACAGTTCATTATATTTACTTACTTTGTATATAAAACCAATGCAGCATTTCAGTGTACTATACAATATAACGTTAAGACTTGTGTAGTAAAGAGTACAACTACAAATATTATATCAGCTACACATTTAATAGCTATTCTGTGTAGGTTACTGCAAACTATGAAATGAGTCTAAAACAGAACAATGAACAATGCAATCAGTGTAGGCTCAGAACTTTACGACTTGTCACAAAAAGGCACTAAGATGAGTTTACCAACTGGGGACTAAGAACATAACGAGAATGAGAGTAGGTATTCTGCTAGAATTTTATTTGCGTTTTTTCCTCCTGTTCTAGTGAGTCAGTACTAGGTAATTATTACTAGCTTTCCTTTCTCTAGTATTATGTCCAGCCTATAGTTCACCGGCCTGTAGAAAATCTTAGACTACAAGCACATTCATTTCGGCTTCAATGCGTTATAATGTTTCGTATACCTACATTCATAATAATAATATCATTTCATTTATTTGCCCTTTTCCTGGAACGTGAAATGGTGCTATGCTATTGTTTGTATTGTTTCGTAATATTATTTTGCTTCAGGGTTGAAGCTGTAAACCGAGAAAGCTGGCCTAGTTTCTTTGAAGTGAATGTAGTAAAACAGATAATTTATTAATAATTGACGCTAGGAAATGTTTGCATTCGATTATTTTGCACAGTAAAATTACTATACTTGTTTAGCTGTGATGAGCGGCGATATATTCTTTATCTGACCTTGCTGAAAGGTGTAAAGTGTAAACTACGTAATACTATACTCGACTTTAACCTACAAAACCAAGGTCGCTACCTCAAACATGTCACGCTGTCATAAAATACTACCTTTCTCTAATCTATTAATTTGTTTGTGAGACACCTACTACTGCGCAAAACAATCAGTCAAAATTTAACCTTATTAGTTCATAGAAGGAAGATATCATAATTTAAAATTATCTTGATGGATAACCGTATGGTGTGTTTCATGTTCCTGTTGTAAATCAGATCAGTCACTAACGTACACGAAGGAGGATTTATGAATATCATTTTTCTACGTCATTGTTGACATTTATGTCTTACTAATGGCACTCTATATTGTACATCCACTTTGAATATTCAACATAAACCTTGATATCTTGTTTGCAGTCTTCCCTTTCAAGTGGATATAGTACATGATGGTGTTGGTATTATTGTGTAGTAAGTGCTGTAAGTACATTTAACTTCAAGTTATTCCTGAGTTTCTTTTCCAAAGCCAAGACTGCATTCTATAATTTGGTATATTAAGGATTGGTCCTTAAAGAATTTCTAGTACATTTGTATGGGATTCTCCTAATATGGATGATAATTCGTAAATTTTCACCGCAAACAAACTCCCCCATTTGAGAAATGAGTTTAAATAATTGGACTTCTCCACAGTGTGGTGGTTAAAGTTTTGTGTTGTGTGTGGTTCTCCATATATCCGTAACTTTGTAAAAGGTTTCTAAATGTTTATTAAAATCACCTCTATCCCCCAACTGTATGTTCTAATGTTCAGTATACGAAAATTGTAACTGAAAAACAAAGTCATTGCTTATAATTAATTAATCATTTTGTATATACTATTAAAGAGATAGGACCTAAAGTGTGTCTACTTTATATTTTCCAGAAATCAAGCAAAATTACATGAGATCCGCTGAATATATTATGACTTCACCAACAAATATTGCAAACAACGAAAGATCGAGTTTCCTACAGTAAAAGCATGACAAGGCTTGAAATTGTGTAAAAGAGTAAATGTAACTGTAAATTAATATACCTAAGTTGCGAAGGAAGTAGCTGCGTTGGAATAACAGGAAGCTTCGCCTTCACTTCGGATTTCTCTTGGGGCTCTATTATGAATATTAATTAGACTTGACATCGGAACCATTATGAACTTGAGAGGAAAGGGACAGAGAAGTCCGCAAATTTGCTCTAAGCCTCTCTAACAGACATTGTCAAATCTGAGCGTTTGACGTGCACAAACATATACCTGTGTGAGAGCGAATACCTTTTATGGGTACACAATGTTTATCAGTTTGTTCAAATAGTATGACGATCTACTATAATAGATATGGATGCATGTGCATGAGTATATGCATATAATATAATAATATCGGTGCTCAGGAAAGTTTGATGAACACTGCTGGAGGCAGACGTGTGATAGCGTTTGTGTGCAACACCGAATATTCGTAAACATTTTAGATGCATAGCATTTTGTACTGTACCATCATGTAACTTGCTGACTACCTACATAGGTTTTACAAAATGTTTACCACTCGGGTTTCCCGGAGAAAGTATAAATATATCGAAGTTCAGTACCTTGTCTACATATTACCGATTTTTATGTATTGTTTTTACCATATATGTACATATTATTATAGAATGGTAGTGTATCCATTGATTGTTCATGGTCCCTCCAGCAAATCCGTAAATTTTGCATCGATACTACTTTCACTCGCGAAAGTGAAAGCTGAAATAAACACTTTTTAAAGTGAGCCGTTTTATACGCAGTGAAAATTTTTTTAAGCTTCTGTGTAAAATCTTTATAGTGACTGAGAATAATTCATCATCGTCAATATCACCAGCATCGGACCGGACATAAATTGTTAAAGCTGAATTACCAAGAATAAGCGACTTTAAAACTGCAAAACATCCTTCCAGCAAAATTTGTATGTTTTCGTCCTTTT
>JAHZMV010000628.1:0-11338 GCA_027743765.1 Coecobrya sp. COE2
CTTTCACTCCTTTTGCTTGAGAGAGTTCAGAGAAAAGTTGGCTTGAACTCGAAAAAAGTACTTCAAGTTGATTTATAAAGCAAGGTTTAAAGTTATGCATGGATTTTGATTTTTGATGATAAATAATTATGAGACATTTAAAGATGGACAATTAATGGACAATTAAGCTATGTATAATAAGTAGTTTGGATTGGAGTAACTGGCGTTTAATGAGTTTTTGTATGTATGTATGCATTTAATTTATGAAGTTCATTTATGTAAATAAACTAATTAAAATCATGATGCATAGATAAATTTTATTAATTTTTATAACGATCAGCTAAGTATATCAGCTACGTTTTATAACAATTAAAGTAATTGTAGATGAAGTTAGTATAAATATCAATTTTGTTCCCAATAGCCGTAAGGTGACTTGTCCGTTAAGGCGTTTATGGAACTTTATGTAATGTTTAGGGTGAATATGTATGGACGATGGAGATTTTATGTAGGGTGGAATCCACATAGATTCTGAAACGCTAATTATGCCTCACTTGTAATTCAAGTAAGTTATGAGTTAAGTTATGACATGTCTCTAATCCAGTTTCCGAATGAACGTAGGAGATGAGATGGCACAAAGCAAAGATCTAGGAAACAGATTGTTTCCTAGATCTTTGGCACAAAGCGTTTCCAGCGTGCCGTTTGTTACGTATCCGCTTTTACTAACAGGGTAACTGTGGATATGGTTTGGAAACTGTCACGTGAGATAAAGCGTGCAACGCATGGAATTCGCCGAAATTCTTTTTTTGCTTACTTATTTGATCAAAATTCATCGTGGAGTTTCCAAATCATAATTAGCATGAAACTGTCCAAATTAGCTGTGCATCAAAATCCGTAGTCCTTTTCGGCAGGATTCTTAAAATTCCAAATTTTGGTTCATTATAAATCAACATCAAAATGGCGATGCCTCCTCCTCCTGATAGTAAGTTTCTTTCACGCGTGTGCATATTTTTGCAAATATAACCACTCAATACCAATCTGATCTGCCAATTTTGGTTATAGATGGTTCATACGACCTCGATCAGCTACTCCGAATTGTTTCCCAACTGGAAGCCGCAGGGACGTTGAATCAATTTACTAGGGCTTATCCGCAATGTAATTTAATGTATTTATGATTCACCATTAATTCCATGCATAATACTTATTTGACACAAAAGATGCCATAAATCGCCTCATTGATTCATTCAATTTAAGATGCTGTCGGAGTAGAAGTGGCTCGGGTCCTCTTACAACGACGCCCAATTAGCAGTAACGCCAGTGTTAGAGGACTTCCAGCAGCTCCACAAACGGGACCGGTTTACAACCCTGTTATTCCTCGTTGTCGATTTCAAGAGCACATGCAAGCCCAACAACAAGGTGGATTTCCACAACCAGGTGGGATTCCCCAGCAAATGGTATTCCCACAACAAGGTGGGTTTCCACAACAAATGAGACTCCCACAACAAAGTGGACTACTGCGATCAGGGGGGCTAGCAGGCAGTTTTATGCCGGCCCCAAGTAAACAACAACTTCCTCCCCCTCCGTCATTAAATATAACTGGACCTCCTAACATGATCGGTGGGTTTTTAGCCCANAGAGCACATGCAAGCCCAACAACAAGGTGGATTTCCACAACCAGGTGGGATTCCCCAGCAAATGGTATTCCCACAACAAGGTGGGTTTCCACAACAAATGAGACTCCCACAACAAAGTGGACTACTGCGATCAGGGGGGCTAGCGGGCAGTTTTATGCCGGCCCCAAGTAAACAACAACTTCCTCCCCCTCCGTCATTAAATATAACTGGACCTCCTAACATGATCGGTGGGTTTTTAGCCCAACGATTAGCGTCCATTCCGGAGCCATGTCCATGTCCTGGATTTGGAGAATATAGAGACGTCCCACAACAGGTTCAACCAGTAGTCCTTCCTCCATTGGTTGGAACGTTAGAGGAAAGATTAGCCGCAATTCCAGTACCGCAGCCCTGTCCCTTGGGGGTTGCAACTCAAGAACCTCAACCAACCATCCCTCAGCCATCACGAAAATGTTTACACCCTTGTTGTGGTATTCCAAAATCTCAAAACCCACGTAAAGCTGATGAAGTCGTAAATGACAATTTTTACGACCCTGTGGCTGGGGATTATTCTGATGGAATTGGTGGATATAAAATCAAAGGCTCGTCACAACAAGGTAACTCTACTCATGGTTCTAATGGTGGTCCCAAGAAGGACGTTGGAAACTTGGATGGTGTGGGTGGAAGAAAGGTCAAGGGATCCCAAGAAGACTGATCTCTACACAATTGTACCCCTGTCATTTTGAAGAATCGATAAATTCAACGTTGAAAATTTATGTTGTAAGTATATTTATTCTTTGTTTTTGTTCGTAAACTGACATTTGGTATTACAGTTGAAGTTGATAAAGGATTATTAATGTAGGATTTTATCATATTTCTACAGTTCATCTCATCAGTTTAAGAAGAACGTTACAATTAACAGAAATTAACTTGAGACGGGGCAATACGAGAATCTTTGCCTGAAATTGAACAACATCAACAAGAACCATTTTTTTATAAAGCTATCGGTATTCATAACAAAATTTTTGACATGTGAAAACAACAGTAAATACAACAATAAAGAGCTTACATAATATCATTAAGTATCATAATAACAAATTATTATTTCAGTATCACTTGTACTGCATTGTTAATATGTATTTTTAGATGTTTGTAATCGCTAATCTTTGGAATTACATTTTTTTGTAATATTGAGCGGATGACGGATTAAAAGTTATTTTCATGGAGTACATATAGTAATATGTTTTGTTCTCAATTTGCTGACAATATTCAAATGGCTGAAAATCAATCTAATTATTTCGTTTTGTAATGTGAGGTTTACCAAGTACTTTACTTCGAGAGCGCCACATATTACAGAGTAGAGCATACGACACTGAAAATAGAAATAGAAAAGCATTATAAATACTGAAAAAGAGACACATTTTGTATTATTTCTCATGTTTTATGCATACCTGGAAAAACTCCAAAGAGTAAATATAAACGCATTATTGTGGGGAAGTAGAAACTAAAGTTTAATGCGTTCGGTAGACTCACCGAATATCGACCAGTTTCAACGAAATGTGTAATAGCCCTTTAAAAATTCAATATCATATACACACAGTGACACAGTTAGTTTTGGATGATAAAATATAAAATAGATATTATGGAAATCAACTTGCAAAATCGCTTACAGGAAAATAACGACACATTCACTGATAATTCCTAAGGGGTAGAGTGGAATCCATGCTGAATATCTCATCCAAGTGACGAAATAAACCTTGCGTTCATAGATTTGAAGCATGTAGAATGGATACCGGAAAATTTCAGCCAATGACCAAAAGTAAAACAGCCAGAAAACGCCAGGCTCGGAATGGAGTCGCTCTTCAGCTTGGATTATTCCAAACAGGATCAATGCACGCCCACCCACCTATTAACAGAAATATTATATAGTCAGTAAATATCATTTCAGACGTATGCATTATTTCACAGATCTGACATAATTATCACTTCAAATTCCAACTAGAAGAAATGTATTTACATTCACAAAATACTAAAACTACCTGGAGGAAAGCAACTGGAACGTTGGTTTTTGTAAATCCCACAATCGGATGGAGTATTTCTAAACATTGCATAACCTGACAGTACCGTATTGCGAAACCGACAAACTCGAAAGGCTTTATGTGTCGCATCTGCATTATACAAATCGTTATAAAATATAGCAGTTTATTAAATTGCAAAAAGCATTGTAATATCATTATTTTTTATAAAAATTATGTCTGTTTTTGTCAGTAGTACCTTGACCATCCCTTAAGTATCGCACCGAAAGGACACCCACAATAAATAAGTATCCAACAAACTGGAACAAGTTGTACAGAAACAAGTAAACCTTCCTCAAGTTTTCAACTTTATATCCGTATTCCTCCTTCTGCACTCTGTTCATTATATCGGGAAAATCTCTCATAACATCAGCAGGAATTTCTTCCTCATCATCGGGACTCTTCCAGCGGTCAAAGTCAACCTAACAAAAATTTCGAACGCACATTAAACATCATTCATTAAACTAATTATTACGCACACGGAACCACTTTTTCATGAGCAGACTAATGCATACCTTTAACCAAGCTGGTTTTCTTATGGAAGTGGTAACTTTAGACCACCAACCCGGTTGCTGCTTAACTAATAAAATGTCCACATCACGATCTGATACTCGATATGTACTTTTCTGTAAGGCACCAATTAAATGGACATTTAAAATCATAACTTTATCTGCATAGGTAATAATGTTTTCTATAAAAATGTCTGTAATCATAATCATAAATCATAACTTGGCTTACATCCGAATCAACGTCATGCGGTAAAGCTAATTCAAAGTGATATTCATTTTCTCCTTGAGCACCGTATCCAGTTGAGTCGAACACAACTTTGGAACTTTCGATGATTATGCGAGGATTCTATAAAATAATAACGTTCATACAAGTTAATATCCCATATCTGATTTAATCATTTTCATAAACTACAAAATAACTAAACTCACTTGACCATTTTCTTACCTGTGCATCACGAATGTCTACACGCAGACTCACAGTTTTTTCTGTCTGAGCCCAGTAAACGAAAGGACTCCTAATGTGAACCCATTCTCCTGAATTTAAACTCATGATGTATTACGGGACCCCAAAGGATACGCTGATACAAGAGAAACTGAAACAAAGTAAAATGCATACATAATTATAAATACCTACTTAAATTCTAATAATTCAAAAATCACAAAAAATGTGCTAATAATACCTAAATAGGCATTTCGTAACCTTATATGAAATGAACTGATGTAATGAATTAATCTGCTATGTATATTGTTAGTTTCAATCAAATCGACTATAAAGCAATTTGACAATAACAATACTTTGACAATGACAAGCAATATGTTTTACTCAAAAAGTGAATCTCTTGTGTATATGCTCTAATCACGACTTTAGTTGTTATAATGTAAATAGCACAGAGAAACACCAGAGATCATAAGACATTTTATCCATCTATGCTTGTACCATTGCCATTATTTTATTATTGTGCAAAATTTCATCAAGGTCATGGTTGAAGGATGAAAAGGGGTAATTATATTCAATATTGCGCTAATGCGAGTTGCAACTCATTCATTTTCCATGGACTAAAGAAATGGTACATGAGAAGCAGCCATGAGATGACCAGTAGTAGTCTTGAAACTTGAAAGTCTTTGGTAATTACAAAAATTACAACAATGGAAAATAGCCTGAAGGAATATAATGCAATCTTAATTCTTTATCCTACAACCTAAGTCATATATCTTCAGCAACCGCTTACTCCTCAATGTACGGTAGCATTCAATAATTGCAAACTATCTCGTAATGAAAACTCCAGATTATATTAAACTATAACCATTATTGCAAATCTGCCGTTTATTTCAATGTAAAACTATGCATGAGTTAGCGTAGATAATTTTGGGGCAATGTGAGCATTCAGTATTTTTACCGTAATTTAGTGTGTTACGTATATAAATAAAAATGCTATTTTTCATGTTCGTATTTATAAATTCATGACATTTAGCAGGACATGCTTACAATTGAAATGATGAAGTGATATTTTTCCCAGCTATTAAGCCATATAGGTTCCCTCCCACTTCCCACTCCCACCAGCTAATACAACACTATAATTGAAAGTCCATTTGCACAGTTTAGTTAAAGTGACAAAGTAGGATCGTTAGTTTACTGACTAGAGATGCATATAAGGTTTCACAAATCACAACCAATCTAATTAACCACTAAAGTTTGCCAAAACTATACACTTCCCCTGAGAAGAATTCACAAACTTTACGCTTCTATCATTTGACACAAGCACCGTCCTACAAGTCAAAATAACTTTTTCCCATCACCAAAATCAAATTTACTCACAAATTGACAACTGGTGCATTAATTAGTAAACAATTTTTTGACTGTGTATTTACACAAGTCAAAAATGTGTTACATGTTTGCAATGTTTTTGCTACTCAATTCCACACTCACCTTGTTCGTTTTTAAGCCCGAGTTTTGGTATCGATCGTTTAATAAACTTGTCTATATAGGCATGTCTCAACACACAACAACTGTGCCTTGTGTTCTTGTGTGCTTTACAACTCCAAGTCACCCTCCATCAACTACTCCACTCCACACTCCAACAACAAACCAGTGTGTATAGTAGCCCAATATAATATTATCCAAAATCCAATCTTCAAAATTGATACAGCCCACTACTCATTACACAGCCAAAGAACTTTCATATATGTAATCTCATTAGATATTATTGGCATACACAGAAATGCAGCAATATATTTTTTCCCAGCACCTGCAAACAAAGGCGTTAAATGAGCAACAATGGAAATGCCCGGAATCCTCTCCACCTCTGCATTACTCTGATCAATATAACATATTATTGTGCGCAAAAAGCACTGCAATGTAATCAACTCTGTCCCTGTCCTAAAAATAAAACCGATACAAAAAAACAGATAAGATCTTATCTTGATTATCAATCAGTTATCAATCCCTCAGGTAGGACAGATTTGCTACAAAACAGAGATCAGCTGCAGAGAAGCACAGCAACAGATGCCACGATGACAAAGAAAGGAGGGGAAGGTGGTGGGTGGGTGGAGGTGGAATCATGTCTTGGGTGGAAATGGATGGAGGTAGATGTACCCATAAATGAAACGCAATTTCATTTAAGTTCATAGTTAAAAAATCATGATCAGTTAGGTTTGGTAGTTAAAATCGACTTCATGGAAAGCTGGGTTACTCATTTCGGTGTCTCAATTTACCCCAGGGATTAGTGACGAGAGCACTTGGGTGGTGAGTTATATGGTGACCAGATGTGATCATGTTACTTTGACACGTCAACAACATTTTGGCTGATTTTTGCTAACGATTGCTCGTATCATTTTTGCAATCTGCAGCTGCTTCTGCTGCAATTAAAATTGAATTAACATTTTTTGAAACAATTAGCTTCAAACAAATTGTACATCAGTGTATATAACCACTAGCCCAGTTTGTTGAATGGTATCGAATTTTCAGTGAAGATATCGTGGTCAATAATTAACTGTTATCATCGTCATCAGTTTAGTGCATTTAACATATCAGATGAATAAAGTTGAAGGCGACATGGAAGGAGGTGGAATTCCTGCAGTATTTCAAGGCTTTAAACTTCCGTAAGTTAATTAAGTCATTGTCTTTATGATTAAATGAGTGGTTATTGTCAATTGAGACATAAATGCTGCGTAGTAGTAGTAAGGAATGATGTATGATTAAAAAATAATGAGATTGTGTGAATATTAATTAAATTATGAACAGGAACGACGGAAATATCGCTAGCCTGATGAAAGTCCAGATGTCGAAGCAGATGCTACAAGAATGGTACTTGAAACGGAAGGAAACTATTCGACCATGGGCGACATTCTTTTCCACCAGTAAATTCAAGCAACCCTTAACTGCTCAACGATTACCTCGGTAAGTTGTTACTACTGAGCCCTGACTATTTTATTCTTATTAACTGATAAAATCGCGAGGACTAATTATTATTGTTCCATTTTGCCTTTCTAGTGTAACCAGCCCATTGCTTTTGTTCGCTGTTCTCGCTTCCCTTAGCGTTTGTTACTGGGTCCTGATGAGAAACACTGACCGGAAACTGAAAATCTTTGGACATGAGCTGACGTTGGCTCAACAATACTGCCTGGTGGGTCTCTGTAACATGCCCGTCTTGTGGATTTGTGGGGCGGGTGCAGCCCTATTTTGGGTATTGGGCGCCTCTTGCTTCCTAATTATGACGCACGCTGTGTTCTACGACGTTGAAAGCTTAATTGGACCTGAAGAAGATAGTTTTGAGCTAACGATGGAAGAGGTTGTATGAGTCAGGAGTAGTAGTAGTATTGAGGATCAATATCATATAATTAATTATGCTATAATAATCGTAAGCCAAACTAAAATTGATTGTCTTTCTCCCGCCGTTACCGCAATATTTTTAGTGAATCGAATCAGCAAACAGTTGACATCATGTCATGTAAATACAATCTCTATATATCTCTGTGCACATAAAAATTTCAGTTTGATTGAATAACATCACCTACTTTAACTTAATTACAAAACGAACAGCCGTCGCCAAAAAATAATTTAACTTTATTTAGGACCTACAATAGTATATTAACTTATTATTTAATTTATTGATTTCGAAAAAAGTGTAATGTTGGTTATGTTTTTATGTAGCATTGTATCATACAATTTGTATGTGACAAGTAGTACAAGCATAATAATATCTACATAATTTGTTAACGTAACCCCAAAGACTTGAGTTCACAAGCAAATCTTTGCAGTGAACTCAACTGATCAAGTCAGCCGCATAATAACCAAAAAACATCATGATTAAAATGTACACATTAAAGCTGTATGTTTATATATAATCTTTGTTACTCCGACTGAAGTCAGGTACTTCAAAATCTCAATTTTTAACAATAAAAATCTCGCCGTTTCACATGTAAAACATCATCTTAAATTAAATTGTAGATAAATATAATTATTTCAGCATTAATACTCACAAACATTTCAATAGAATAATTATTACAATACGAAAAGGTTTCTAATTGTCCACATAATCATATCATGTTATGCACATTTAAATTAGTTTTGGGCTTCCACAAATCTTTACTCATTCATCATCATAAAATCATCAATGCTTAAAATATAATCATCATTTTAAAATCAGTCAGTCATCAATCATATCATATTTACTTTAATCATCGCAACTTGGGATCGCGATCTCGCTTTCTAGCAGCGGGAGTCTCTAGTTAAAGTCCCTTCATTCTACTTTCCTTCATCAGCTCATGTCAGATTTAATTACTCAAAAAAATTAACTTTCATTTAGTTTACTTCATACACGCCAGACAATTAAGTGCAGAGTGCCCCGCGGGTTCTTTGTTGTGCTGCTTGTTGTGCGGCAAGTGGTCCGAGAGAGCCGAGCTCAGAGCTTTTGTCTTGTCATTTTTTTGTTTTGCTGGTTGTCTGAAGTCTGATTGTCTGGTTGGTTTGCTCCCAAATTCACGCACAAAACTTTGAGTGCATTTAAGTGTCTGTAGTTTTTTGAGATTTAAGGCGTTAATTGAGGAATAGTTAAAATTACTTTAGATTTAACAGTAACTCCTTGGCTTGTGTGATTAGTTTTTTAAAATGCCGGGTTGGGAATTGCCTCCAATACCGTTCCAACGGAAGCGTCAATCGGAGGCTAAGGCTGGCTTGTTCAGCTTTAATTTTGGTATGATTTTAAATAGTGATTAAAATGTTATTAAGTAGTATTGTTTGCACAATTTGTTTAGTAATGTATGGGGTTTAGTAATGTTGTTAAATCTAATTGTTGTATGTTTGGCTAATTGTCTGTTTAGGCTCAAATAAAAAGAAGCGGGCGGCGCCTATCATTCCGCAGAAGACGCCTTCAGAAGAACCAGTGGTGGTAGGAAAGAAAAATGAGAAGAAGGGGAAAAAGGTCCGAAAAACGACTTTGAAGAAAAATGAGGACGCTAATAAACTGGAGCCCGAAGCCGGTACTTCATCAATGAATGGTGCTTCTGGAGTAGTTTTGGAGGAAATGAAGAATCTAACTACTGCAGATGAAGCTTCTCATGGAAATAGTATTGGAGACTGTGGGGAGGATGTGGAAAATAACGGTAGTCAGTTGAAGGGGGATGCGGAAAATAACGGTAATCAGTTGAAGGAGGATGCGGAAAATAACGGTAGTCAGTTGAAGGAGGATGCGGAAAATAACGGTAGTCAGTTGGAGGAGGGGTCGGAAGAAGAAGAAATGACAGTCATCATTGACGAAAGACGTGACGAATATAAAACGCTTCAGAATGCCAATCAAACCAACAACGTCCTGATGCTGTCCAAGGTCCACTCTGATAACGTGGCCGGTTTTATGGAACCAGAGTTCGAGTTGTCTAATGCAGACGAAGTTCAACCGGGCGTTCAAGCAAGTAATTTTCTTCCACTTAACAACTCCACGGGCATTGGATATATACAAATTAAAGCACGAACTGTAAAGCCCCCAGAAGTATTTGATGATGCAAAGTTGGTAAGTCGATTTAATATTATGTATTAGTAGCAATTTGTTATGTACGTTCGTCACGTGAGATAGCAAGTTAATGTTGATTTTTTTAATTGTTTTGTTCCGCAGGTGTTTTGGATTCTGGACGGACGAATTACCGTTAAATCAGGCGGAGGACATTACCAGCATTGTAATGGAGGCGGGATTAGATACTTATTTGGCAAGGAAATGACCAAGGGTGCATCCGTAATAATCCCAAAGAACACCGTCTACACGTTTGAAAATTGGACTGAAAAAGACGCCTTAATGGCCTACTGCGTGATTGGAGACTGACGAGCAATCTTAATTTAATATTAATCTTCCGCAAAGTAATATATTCGTTGTCTTTTATATAATATGTACTAGTACTATATAACATTAAATCAACTGTAAATTATTGTATGTATGTATGCTAATTTAAACATAATCTAAGCCGTGTTATACTATGATTACTTGGGTAAATATGAATTAACTTAGACAATTTCCATGTAAAGTAATGACAAGCTAGTTTATACAACCGAATAAACTTTTATTTTACAACATTTCATCCCTCCCACTTTTCATTTCGCTATAAATTATCAAGGCTATCCGTCATATTCTTTGTCTGTTTATCTCTTCTATTCTAGTTAGTATGTTTACATTCTCCCATTTCCATACCCTAACTTCCAAAGTATTCCTAAGAGCCCGACCAACTTTTCCAGGGTATATAGTCCGCACCAAGCCTGTATGGAACCAGTTTCCATAATATCTTCATTCATTAATCTTTTCCTGAGTAAGCATGCATAATATATTAAAGATAATGTGTATTCATTTTTATGACCAATGTTCCCAGTGCGAATGTGTCAAACTGATTACCAGAGAAGAAAAAAATCTTTCCCAATGGTAAAACTTGTAGAATGTAAAATAAAATGGAAATGATTATTGGATCTCGGGAGTGATCATACACAAAATCATTAAAATTTACAATCTTCCTTCCACAGTTTTCTTTTATTACGAAAATTTCTCTTTAGGTTGTGGCTATAGCTCTCTCTAATAATCTTAAAAGCTGTATTGCACCACGACGAAGAAGTCTATTGAATGACTACACGTTTATTTATCTTTCTCCTTCTATTTTTCTCCGTCACGAAGACAAACTTTTTTCTTACTGTTCG
>JAHZMV010000629.1:0-11101 GCA_027743765.1 Coecobrya sp. COE2
TCTACCGACCTCGATCCAATTATCACGGACCATTTGTTTTCACCTTCTCTCTCATCCATTCCACTTCTCTCTATAAAACCCCAACCGCATTAATAAGTTTACTGCAAGTTCACCTACTGCGCCTGCGCAACTAACATCTCAAATCTCAACTCAAATTTCTGCTCATAAATCCACCTCCTCCACTTCCGAAGAAGAGGTCACAGTCAAGTTACCCCGACTCATTATTTCGAGAGCAACTCTTCCTAAAATCCGTTACAAGATCAACAAACAAGCGCACAGAAGTAAAAAAAAACGTAAACGCACCTGCAACACAAACTCCTCTCTACCAATTGGAGTAAAGAAGACTAAAGTCTGCAGAGAAAACGCCGCCGTTGAAAGATAAGCAACATCTCTCATCGTGGGCGTGCGTTGCTTCCTCCCACGTATTCCCACGTATCAGCTCACGCAATCACTACAAAAATGACTCATTCAAAAACTTATACAGAGAGCCCCCACTTACCTCATCATTTCGAAATAAACTCTTTTTTAGGAAATTTCCAAAAAATATTTATAAAATTCCAGCTCGCCTATAAAAAATCTATATAAAGTTGTACGTGTCGTAATCATAAAAATTTTTTTCTCAAAAAAATCATAAAAATGTCACATTACCCCACGTACGAAACTTAATAACGGAATAACTCATCCATCATAATATTCCTTCCAAACCTATCAATAATTTTATTTTCTAGATCTCCACTTCCGTTGCTGGCAGGACACGACATTCAAATAACCAGATGTTCGAAAAGCAGAGAGAATCCAGATATGTTAAATGTTCGAAACACAAGTTCCCAAAAGCAACTTCCTGGTTATATTACAGACAGGTTAAAAACTATCCCAAGGATAAAACTGCACAAGCATACACACATCCCATCACGGTATTCTCGAACATCAAAACCAGCAGCAAATTTCTATTTTTGGGTTTTGCTGCATAAACCATATAACGTAAGCAGTTAGGAAGTGGTGCACCCAGCAGAGAACAAAAATCTCTCTCGTCTCGTTTCTAAAAAACCATTCCAAAAAGCTTAATCGGAAAGAAGAAAAAAAAAAGGCGAGAGACGATCCACGACACACACACGTACAGGTTTGCTTTATAGAAAACCTGAACCGTGTAACAGAAAGAAAGAAGAAAAAAAATGTTAACCGTAAGTGCATCTTCTCTCTCTTGACTTGTGTGTTTCGGAATATGATCCCCATAAAAATAACGCACAAACACGACATTACACCTTGAAAAAAAGGCGAATATGTATGTATGTATGTGAGTACGTTTGTGTGAGTGATTTACACGAGTCGAGTGGAAAAAGAGTGTTCGAAAATAATATTTTTTTTTGTTACGAGATAAGAGAGAGAGAAGAAAAAAAATTACTGTTTTGGAGATAGAGAAAAAGGAAGAAGGAGAGAAAAAAAGGGTGAACCACAACAACAAAAAAAGGTAAGATTATGTGTGTTGGCATAGCAGCGTGTACTCATACACAACACACACACCGTTAATTATTTGTTATATTTTTTAAAAAAAGAAGCATTTTTAACACACGCTTGCAAAATATATATCGAACCAGCCAAAATATTCGTTACCGTGGAAATAAATAGTGTGGCTTGTTTGCTTGAAAAAAAAACATGTGAAAAGCATTTTAAATTCTTTTACTGTGTATGATAAGCATAAGGTTCTGTAAGTAAGTAGCTATAGCGATATAGCGATCCCGTGTGTTCACACTGCCGCTCTGCTGTCGCCGTGTGAACGTATCATCAAGAGTCCTTGAATATATCTGATCTGTATCGATAATAATATTTTGCTGAGGAGATTTCTTCTGATTATGACGATAGGACAAGAAGAAGCGTGATACATGTCGTTTGTTTCTCTGGCGACACGACATTCTTTTCACTTTTCACACTTCCGAACTTGTTGCTCGTGTACGTACACACAACTACTACTGCTACTTTGTATATTACACTCTACTACATTCTCTAGTCGTTTTTAATTACCTTACCTGTGATTACACCTTTAATTACGTACTTAACTGTGATTGATTTAATTGATGAACAAACAATAGATTAGAATATGATGTGTTGCTGCGCTACTGTTTTTTTAGTGATTTAATAATTTTTACGTAACTGCTGCTGCACTGCAACGAAACAACGAAGTGAGATAACTTTTGTCGAATAACGGGTCACACCCGTGGTCTCCCAAAAACCAACCATTTCTTCCCGTTACTCCCCGCGATATCCCCCGCGGAGGCAAGAAAGTACCGTACAAACTCGTGCCGTATAACGTCAAACTACAACCCGAACCATAACTACATCCCTATCAAGGCTTATCTGGACAGAGCTCACGTTTCCAAGTGCCAGGTCACTCGGAACTCGCTGTTCAAGTACAAACACTTTCAGTTCATTTCGCCTGTGTGTCCGTCCAAAGTGGACAAGAGGTTTTTCTATGTGCTCGACTCCAAGATTCTGTTGGTTCCGGATGAGATCGAGATGCAGATGAGCAAAGGGATCATTACTGATGTTCAGATTAGTAATCATACGATCGGGTTTAAGTATAATTATAAGGTTAAGGAGTATGATCTTGATGTTTTGAGTGAGGCTACTGAGGATAGCATCATTTTTGGTGAGTTGGCATGACATTTTAAATTTAAACTTAATTGTGTGGGCAGTTAAATAGTTTATGTATGTGTTGCAGGCAAGTCAAAGATGGATGGAGAGGTAGCCCCTGGCGCTGGTCTAATGTGCGTGAAAAAGAGGAAGATTGGTGGGAAGCGTCGCGGGAGCATAGCCCAACTGACGGGTGTGTTTGAAGAGAAGGAGAAACGCGCTGAAATGGATTTTATGAAGGCGTCTGAAAAGATAAGTCCGGATCAGAAGAAAGTTAAATCTGTCCAGGGGAAACTGGACGAGATCAAGAGGAAAGTTAGTGTGGCGAGTATGATACCTCCGCCTGCTTCGCTGCTCGTACCGGAAGTGCTTCACGAGGCTATGGAGATTGATGGGGGGGATGAGGAGGGTGGGACTGTTAGTAGTGCTACGGTTACTGATCAGGTTGTTCCTGTTGGGGTTAGGTATCTATGTAGGGATGGGAGTCTTGTTGATGGGTTTGATTTTGGGAATTCGGGGGTTATTAAAGGGAGGGTTACTGGGAATCATTTGGAGAGAGGGATTGTTGTTAATGGGGATTTTATGCCGGGGGAGGTTGTCAAGGTTTTTGGGGAAGATGGGGTTGAGGTCGAGAGGTTGATTCCTGGACAGTGGGATAATGATAACCACTTTTCTGTTGGGCAGATTGTTAATGTTAATGGGGTTAAGAACTTTTATCCTGGGCAGGTGAGGGACACTGACATTTTTATGATTGGTCTCCGTGGGAACTCCGGTGAGAGGTGTTTAATTTTAATTATTTTTGTCTCAGGTGATGGAAATCAATAATGAGAAGCGATTCGTGCCTGGACAACTTGTGCTGGAAGACGAGTCTCAGTCGTTTAAATTCGTGCCGGCGAAGGTCTATTAATGAATTACGTAAATTACTTAAAAACATGGTTACCAGGCGACTAAATAAACTAATTTGCATTCCAGATCGACACATCAACGGGCGAGTTCCACCCATCCGAGCTTATCGAGACGAGTGAGGGCCTAAAGTACATTTGTGATAAGATAGTTGGCTCGCACGAATTTGAGCTGCAGACGTTCGAGCTGGAGAATCCTGTCGTTGACTTTACGATGGACGATGTGAAGGCTGTGATCGCGAACGTTGTTCCTGTTGAGTTTGACGCTTGTTGCGAGGTGATTTATGAGCAGGCTGTTTTTGAGAAGCGGGTTGACGAGAGGGTTATCAGCAACGCTAAAGAGTTTTTGAGGGAAGGGGAGAAGAGGGTCATGGGCAATCTTGTTGAGGCGATACAGTTTGCTGAGTTGCTTGGGAACGAGAGTGTTGTTATGGAGTTGAAGATGCTGCTTGATGGGGATGAGGAGTTGAGGGGGAGGGTTCTGTCGGATCCAGGGGTTAAGTTTTTGTTGTGTCAGTTGGTTGTGCTGAAGGGGATTGTTGGGGGTGGGGGGGATGGGGTGCCGGGTGGGGAGGATATGGAGAAAGTTATCTACAAGAGTAAGAAGATTGCTGAGGTTAGTTGGGGTGACAACTGGTAATTGTAATTGTTTTAATATTTTTGGCGCTGGAAATTAAATAATATTTTATGGTTGTGTGTAGGTGCTGATGGACGACGGTCACGGGCCGAGGGGGAGGTCTGAGGGAGTGCAGTCGAGTGGGAGCGGGGGGAGCATTGGCGATATTAAAGAAATTGAGGGGAGTGTTGGCAGTGGGGGGTTAGATGGTGGGAGGAAGAATGAGGTAAGTTTATTTTGGAGGATGGGGTATTTCAGGGATCGTGCGACTGAGAAATGATTTAAATGACGTTGGTGGTGGCGGGTACTAATTTCCATAGAAACTTGTTAGGTTAATTGGGTATAGTATAGGATTGAAAGCTGACAAAACGGGAATTAAATGTTTTCGTTTCGTTGTTTTGTGCTTTTTTTGTGGCTGGTTCGATATAAATGTCATGTGTGTGTCAAAGTGTCCGTGAATTTCGTTCATGTAATTAGCAAGTGGGATTTATGCTCGTGTTTGTTATTTGCAGCCCGACGAGCCGTCAATCGCGGTTGGGGCTAGCAACATGGCGATGCACAACAGACAAGTGACCACCACGTCTTCTCGGCAGACGTTTATGAGCTCAAGTGTGGAGACTCATGAAGGGGCTGTTATCGAGTTTCAGAGTATGCACTCTGTCAGTACTGAGTTCAGGGGGGAGACGGGGGTTGTTGAAGTTGAAGGGGGTGATGGACTTTCTAGCAAGTTGGTACCGGATATTTGTTTTTAGTGGCAGATGAGATAAGATTCTGATGATCATTTTATTTGTGCGTTTAGACGCCAGCGGCTTGTTGAGATCACCGAGCTGACTGGAGGTTCCCTTGACCTGGACAGCATTCCGCCCGAGAGCGTCGAGTTGCTTGATACGACGCCTGCGAAACACAAGTTGAGTCTGGCGAGGCAGTTGAGGAAAAGGAGTGAGGAGAGGACGGGGCATAGTGAGAAGAGGAGTAAAATTGTACTCAAGTCGGGGGATGAACTTATGGCGGATTCTAGTCTTATCGATAAGAATGAGCGGGAGTAAGTTAACAAAATAGCTTATCTTTATATGGGTTATCATTTGAGTAAACATGTCTGGATTTCGTAGCCTGATCCTGTACGAGCTTGTCGAGACGGAGGAGGAGTTTGTTCGTGACCTCGAGTTCGTGATGGGGTCGTACTATAAGGAGATTGAAGGGAGTCAGAAGTTTGGGAAGTATAGGGACGTGCTTTTTGAGGATTTTAAGGCTATCTATTCTTTTCATAAGAATTCGCTGTTGGATGCTATACGGTACTATCAGGATGATCCTGTTATGATTGCAAAGAGCTTCTTGAGGCTGGTTAGTAGATTATTTGAGGATTTTAAGGCTATCTATTCTTTTCATAAGAATTCGCTGTTGGATGCTATACGGTACTATCAGGATGATCCTGTTATGATTGCAAAGAGCTTCTTGAGGCTGGTTAGTTAAATTGGAGTTTTTTCAGAGTTTAAATTGTGGCATAATTAATTTATTGTGATTATAATTTTTTGGTAGGAACGCGACTTTGAGCCTCACGTGAGGTACTACCAGGACCACTTGAAGATACAGGAACTTATCTCAAATGATCTCGATCTTCTTGAGTTTATTGAGGTTAGTGTGGGGTGAAGTGAGATTGATAGCCTTTTGATCTCGCTCCCTTAATTCTATATCTTGTACCTTGTAACGGTTTATTGTAGTGGGAGGTTATCTTATCTACCCACACTTATGTGCTTATCATACATTCTGGCAGTGGCTACTTTCACCGCGATTTATTTCATTATTTATTTGCTCGTGTCGTAACTAACTCAGTCAATCTATCTTGAGTGATCTGTAACTCTGGCGCAGACTAATGATGTCATTGACTTCCGTACACAATAGAGTACAATTGACTGAGTGAATAAGAAATTAAATTGCATATATTGGAAACATGTGTGGAAGGAGAGAACTGAGACGTCCATTGATTGAGTTCTCAGGAAAGAAAGAAAGAGAGTTGTAAAGTTGTTGGTGAGCCCATTCTGTGACGGTCATTTAACTTAACTTGCTGCAAGATGTATATACAAAAGAGAGTGCTTTCTAGCAGCACATCTTAACAAATTAGTAGGAATAATAAGCATGGTGGATGCTTTGGAATGTGGTAATGGGGTGTGTTCGAGAGAAAATGTTTTTATTATTATTATTGCATACGGTGCTACTAGTCGCGTTTGTTTACGAGACCGTGATTAATTGGGGTACTAGCGAGAGAGATGTTTGTACACGACTCGGAGTGAAATGAGTTATGGTGGTGGAGAGTTGGACAATAATAATGTGTGGAAGTAACATATAGGTGAGCGGATGTGTGTATTTGCATAATGTAACCTGATCTATGCAACTCAACAGCATATTATTATGCAAACACAACTTTCCCTTTGAGCAATATCGCTTACTTCCAATTGCACAAAGAGAGGAAGTAATTTCCGCAAACATTTAGTAGTATTTTAATTAGTATTCTTAGAGGTGGGGGGAGAGCACCCGTGCCAAAAACGAGATTTACAATCACCATCTTCATTTTTGAAATGTAGTTGAAATAAGGCGATAGCAATTCTAGCGTGTATGTCAAGGAGTGTAAGCACTAATATTTTGATAAGAGGTTATCATGCACAATCCAATGAAATATATGTGTTCAATTAAAACTGAGATCAAGTTAGATCGCCTTGGATCGGGAGATGATGACAAGGTCCTGGTGATGAAAATGTACGTGAATACAAAATGAATGTGTACACATGTAGCGTAAAGGAGATTGTAGAGAGATATTATTTTGAAAATAAGTGTGTAGTAAACACCTGCAGTTGTGCTGGTGAACAGTAAACAAAAACATGCTTTGTCCATTTAACGCGCATCTGTGTCGACGAGAACGGTTTCATAGAAAGTGGTGTCACCGAAATGAACATATTACTTTTTTTCTATGAAGTGGTGTCATGTCTATTATTTTTCGGGGAATTTGTTGAGAAAAGTAGCGGAAATGGGATTTTTAAATAAAATATTTGGCTTTTTTGGAAGAAAGTATTATGTTGTTGTGGCCGCTTTAGATGGATTAGGTTAGATAAATGTATACTTGTATTTTCGTCACTAGTTGCCAATGCATAAACTCTGTCAGTTTTAGGGCCAATAAGGTTAAATACAGTTAAATAGACGGATTACGTACCAACTTTGAATTCAATTCAAAAATTTGAATACTCACACGTTCAAGCACATACAAAAAAATCCACATCCCTATAGCAACTAAATAGTTGTAACTTCATCCACGCCAGTTTGAGCCTACACAAAAGTTCATGCAAAATGTTCCTCTAAACAGACAGACAGACATCCCGAACAACAATATAAAGTTCATAATTCTAATACTTAGCAACTTTGAAGATCACCATCTCATAACACAAAAAAACCTCCATTAAAATGATCCTCGACCACCACCCATCCCATCTCATCCCACAACTACGCAAAAAAACGCAAACCATTTGTTAATAAATCGTGCAACGTGTGTCCTTTCCCCATCTGATAAACATGTATACAAATATTTCCTGTCAAAAGCGACTCTGATGCCAAGATAACCCATCATGCTGCCAAACATACCCCCCAATGACATTCAATAATAATCCCATCTGCTCTCTTACTATCGCGTTTAAAAATCAATATGCATATGACGATGTAATCATAGAGCGGATAGTTTAGTTAGCCTTGATCCGATAACGTAGTCAAAAAAAAAACTCGCGTCCCACGCTCACCTCTGCAATAACCCTGTCAATTTTTTTGTAAAACAATCGGTCGCAAAAATCTCTTTTCCGTTTTTTCGCAACGGTCCGGTTACTATATTTTCTGTATACATTTCTGCCTGCATATTATATCGCTTTCCGAACACAATTTCATTTTTGTGTAAAACAATCGGTCGCAAAAATCTCTTTTCCGTTTTTTCGCAACGGTCCGGTTACTATATTTTCTGTATACATTTCTGCCTGCATATTATATCGCTTTCCGAACACAATTTCCCCACACGTTAATATACATCCTGCACTAAATTTGGTGATTTGGGTCACTGCCAAACTTCCGAACAAAATAAAAATGTTCCCGTAACGCATATCTTTTATTATCTGTGTATTTAACAAGTCTCCAATGTGCTTCTTACCATTTATCACACTAGCCCAGCGAGAAAAAAAAGTTCCTCTCCTCCAAGCATTTTTTTATATTTTTTTTTCGCGAAACACATCCGCGTTCATTCATTCATATATGCTTTTCGAACTTGTGCAATACTTTCGAACGTGTTGTAATGCTCAATCTCGTTCCGTTTTTTTCATCTTGAGATTATTTTTAACTTTCTCGCGGCGGTGGAGAGAGTGAGCACACACACAAATTTTCAACTGATTTCTCGGGGATTTTTCTTGCTTTATCTTTTACTTTTTTTTGTTACTTTTATGCCTTTTCTTGCGAAACAAATTATTTAATTTTTTTTGGAAATTTTTGAGTTTTACGTAAATTTTTTGTGTATAAATTTGTATACATTTGTGTGCAGGACCTGAGCGTAAGCAACCAGATAAGCGACTCGAAATCGCTAGCGGACCATTTGAAACTACCGCTTCAGCGGATAAACGACTACGTGCTTATATTTAAAGACTTGTTGGACGTGTGCTCGAAAATACACGAGGATAAGGTTGAGAGAGAGGTTCTTGGGAAGGTGCTCGAGTTTCTTGTTGCGATTCCACAGAAGTTGGATGATAGGAAGTTTCTCAATTCTATTGAAGGGATTGATGCTAGTGTGCTTTCTAAACTTGGGAGGTTGATTGGACACGTAAGTGGATCTACAATCATTTAAATTTAATGATAATTAAGTTAGGGCTAATTAAACATATTCGCATTCCAGGACTGGTTCGTGGTAACAGAATCGAACAATCAAGAGGGCGGCTCAAAGAACCGTTACGTGTTCCTGTTCAAGCAAAAGTTGTTGGTGACGAAGGTCAAGCGAATCTCTGAGCACAGGAGCGTGTTTGTGTTGAAGCAGGCGCTCCATCTGCCCGACTACACTATCGAGCAGTTGACCGACAAGAGTTTCAAGCTCGTTGGGAATAACAAGGAGGTGCTGTTTGACGCGAGTGGGAACAGCGAAGGGATACGGACTAGTGTTGATAATTGGGTTCAGGAGGTTGGGAAGTATACAAAGAGGGAAGGGCAGGAGGAACCTGGGAGTAGGCCTGAGAGTAGGTGTAGGAGTGGGCTTGGGGATAGGGAGGAAGATAAGGTTAAACGGGTTAAGCAGGTGAGTGGTGGGGGTAGTGCGGGGCAGGTTGAGAGGGTTGGGGTTGAGATTGTTGTGCCTTTTGTGGAGGATGAGAGTTTTAGTGGGAGTAGTGAAGGGACTCTAGTTGCCAAGCAGCAGTTGAGTGGGGAGATTGAGAAGAAAGTTGGTGAAAGTGTTCAAGTGAAGAGTTTGAAAGAGGCGAGCGGTAGTGTTGTTGTCAAGCAACAGGAAAGTAGTGCTGTGAAAACTGAGAGTTCTGTCGAGAAGAAAACCGGAAGTGAAAGCAAGGTCACTGAGGAGAAGCAACAGGTGACGGCAAGTCAGCAGGAAGTTTCCACTGCTGCCAAGGCAACAGTCCAGAGAACAGATTCAGGAAAGAAGGAAAGCGGAAGTGAAAGCAAGGTCACTGAAAAGCAACAGGTGAGCAGCCAGGAAGTTCCAACAAAGACACCTGTACAGCGAACAGATTCTGCAAAGAGCAGCACTCCAACTTCCGGAAGTGAAGGAAAACCAGAGAGGAAGGTTTCCAAGACTCCTANCAGGTGACGACCAGTCAGCAGGAAGTTTCCACTGCTCCCAAGACAACAGTCCAAAGAACAGATTCAGGAAAGAAGGAAAGCGGAAGTGAAAGCAAGGTCACTGAAAAGCAACAGGTGAACAGTCAGGAAGTTGTATCCAAAACACCTGTACAACGGACAGACTCTGCAAAGAGCACCACTCCAACTTCCGGAAGTGAAGGGAAACCAGAGAGGAAGGTTTCCAAGACTCCTAGTGTTGAGGAGAAAGTTCTCACTAAACCGGTTGCACCATCTTTTCCACAACTTCAGGGTGAAGACAAGTTTAAACCGGAAGAGAAGAAGGCTGCTTCACAGAAACGTGAGGGGACTCCGAAGAGTGGGACTAAACAGATAGAGGNCGGTTGCACCCTCGTTTCCACAACTTCAGGGTGAAGACAAGTTTAAACCGGAAGAGAAGAGGTCTGCTTCACAGAAACGTGAGGGGACTCCGAAGAGTGGGACTAAACAGACTAAAGAGGACGAGAAAAAGGCACCTGAACCAAAGGTAGCTGCACCAAAGGCGCCTGAACTAACTAAACAGCCAGAACCAAAGGCACCTGAACCAAAGGCACCAAAGCCTGAACCCGAACCTGAGCGACCACCGTCATCAGCAGACCAAGTAGCCCCGTTGAAAAAAGACGCGAGTAGTGCTAGTAAACCCGACTCCGCGTTACCCCCGACAGGTGTATCGAGACAGAACTCGAGGAGAAAGTCAAACACTCCAGTTATGGACGCCAAGGATGAGACTCCACCTCCAGACCCGAGCAAGTTGGTCAGGAGGAGGAGCAGCGTTATCATGGCGAGGCAGACTAGTGTTACCGATCTTAAGATTGTTGAACCTATGCTCAGCACTGAGTGTGAACGTAAGCAGTTTCTTTAAGCAATTAACTTTAATTACTTATTATTGTCTAATGATTATTTAATTTCCTGCAGCCGGCGAGAACGCAACGTTCAAGCTGAAGGTCTCGAGTGGACAGACGATAATCACGTGGCTGAAGGGAAACAGGCCTCTAGATGATAAGCTCGCGGATCGAGTTAAGATTGAGTCGAAAGGTAACGTTCACAGCTTGACGCTGATGAACGTGCGGGAACAGGACGGGAGCCTGTACACTGC
>JAHZMV010000630.1:0-14368 GCA_027743765.1 Coecobrya sp. COE2
ATACGTTGGGTCCGTGTCTGTCATCACGCGAGCAAAAAAATATAGAAAAGCCAGATGGTAAAATATTTATGAATGATGATAATTTTACAATAGCGAAAAAGAATGCTTGGCTTTCGACATAAAAATTCAGAAGAAAAAATATTGTGATATGGTTTGAAATTCTGGAAACTATCCAATGGAACACACATGTAAAATAGACAACCGGACTACCAGACAGACAAATGAATATGATGACACCATAAAGTTTATTCTTTTTGCCAAATAGTCAATATTACATAATGACACATAAACACACATATTTTTTGCTTGAAAATATCAATGAATGGATCTTCTTATTTTTTCCTCGCATTTATTCTTCGACAGCTCACTACTCGTCAGCTAAAATAAGAATATTTTTTATGACTATGCCATATTTCTTCTTTTCTCCTCCTTTTTCTCTAAAAAGTTTTTTTTTTCGCAGCCAAGCAACTTTTTGCTTGGCTGCGAAAATTCCAATTCAATTTTGCAAATTACTTTACTAATGGACCTGCCAATACTTCAATTTCCATTTGTACTCCTCACACTGCTCCTTGCTGTGATATTTTTCTTTCATCCGTCGACAAAAATAACAAATGCACACCGACTCTACCGAAATTCTGAATAGAAAACAATGCTCCCGTTCTCTTCAAAATGCAACCTGAACAGATTTTTCCTTTGCTGCTGTTATATTTTTTACGGCCGTGTTTTTTTGCACCGGAGCCAGTAAACAGATAGGAGCCTATTTTTCAAAAAATAAAAAAAAACTTTTCAATTTTCTCAACAAAGTCAGTCTACTTTTGTCGCTGTATGACTGCATTTATTGCCAAAAGTAACAATACTGGGCGTAAAAATAAATAGAGCATAAAGTGTAGTCTATATTTTTATGGAGATAAACCGATTATTATTCTGTGCTGATTTAATGGAAACTTTCAAGTAGGAAAAAAAGGCTTTTTTGAGGAGGTAATTTTTCAGAAGGTAAAAGTTTAGCCAAGTTTTGATAATAATGGAGGTTATCGTCTTGCCTGAATCAAAATTATTGATATTGTCAGCAAAATAAACGAGGTAGGATATTTTAGTGCAGTTCCATGCTGCATGTCATATCATTATCCAAGATGGAGACGGGGATAATGGTAACANGCTTTTTTGAGGAGGTAATTTTTCAGAAGGTAAAAGTTTAGCCAAGTTTTGATAATAATGGAGGTTATCGTCTTGCCTGAATCAAAATTATTGATATTGTCAGCAAAATAAACGAGGTAGGATATTTTAGTGCAGTTCCATGCTGCATGTCATATCATTATCCAAGATGGAGACGGGGATAATGGTAACATCGCATGTTCCGCATATATTTTAAGGGGCCATTCACGCAAAAGACCAACCACAAAACAGAAAATGGAAGGTAGCAGTTTAAAAACGCCTTGTTTAAAAATGTTCGATATGCGACGTAAGTTTCGAATGATCCCGTATTCCAAAGTAAAATAGTTATTCCTCGGTGGTCGATGCTTATGTGGTCTGGCTGGAGAATGAAACAGAATAGAAAACTGGACTTTGCATAAAAAAGTAAAGTTATGTGACCGATATCTCTTTCTGTATGTATAATTTATTAGACACTTCATTTTCCATAAAATTTCAGTAGAAAAGACCACAAGACAGTAAAATATTAAAGTAGCGTAAAATAGAATTTCCTGAAAACTGGAAAAAAGGTAAATGCGGACGGAAGGACAGACAGAAATGACAAAACCATAAATACCTAAACTTATTATTATGTTACTTAATATTACATTCCCGCCAAAACCGAAAATATTGTAATTTGTGGTATCAAACTTAAGCCATTATGAATGTTAATGGTTTTTTATAACGGACAGTGAAAACAATGCCAATACAATGAGCAACACCATCAGCGAAAATAGCCGTGCTATAATAATCATAACTGGTAATCAGCTCCACAAATCGCAATATTTATCAATTACTATTATTTTCACATAAAACCTTTTTGTGGTAGTTATAGTGTGTGTCGTGCCAAAGCTGTGAAACTACAGCAACAATGGATGTCCATAAAAGATATCAAATGACATCAGAGAACCATTAAAAGCAGTGGTAGGCCATGGCGCAAATTACTTCTCGCAAAAAAAAGAACAAAGGGCATTAACATTAAGCAGCAAAAAATGTAGATCTCTGCCAAAAATATATCATTAAATTATCACATGTAAAAAAATAAATATTTTAAGGGGTCGTTCATATCCCACGGCACCGGATAATAATATTTTTTTAAACTAATTTTCTTCAACTTTTAAAAATCAAATGTTAAACTGTTTATTAAAATTTCTGGGCTATTGTATCACCTAAAAATATTTAATGATGGCTAACTTTTGATTGTAAAGTTGGCAAAGTAAAAATGTACAAAAACGATCAAGGTGCCGGTTAAAATATTTCCTTCTAATTATTAGGTTCCTCCACATTCAACTTTTTTTTATTGCGAGTTTGCATGTTTCTCGCTGAAATGGAGAAAGCACTGTTGCGAAACTGTTGATTATTAGTGTTAGAAAAACGTTCATTTCTCTCTCTACATCTCTACATAATGATACAGTGTGCCCATCCATCTGAAAATACTAATGATATGTTGACTTTTTGTTCATGGTTAGTTTTGCTTTTCGCTCGATTTTCCTTCATGAAAGCAGCAGAATGTACCCTTAAAATTCATATAGAAACGTGAGGCATTATCCAAATCAACATAAAAACTGGTATCAACGCCGCTATTACAGCACTACCACTGCATATATATTTACACTAGTCAGCGAAAAAGAAGAAATTGACAGCTATGCTTGCTGAGTGAGACATAGCCAGGAAAATAACAATAATAAATTGGTAGTCATAAAACAAAATATAAAAATATCGCGATATATTTTCATAACAGAATTGAGCAAGTGGAAATTCGAAAATTGGCAATTGTTCAAAACTTGTCGTCTGGACGGACGGACGGACAGACTGAACTTACAAAATCATTAAGATGCGCTACATTCTGCATTTTCGCGCTACTTAATAATAGTGATGATGAAAAGGCGGCATATTACCATGAGTAGTAAAAACTAACTCAATTCAAAATACTCCCACAAAGAGAAACAAGGGAATAATAGCAAAAGAAACAACAGCAGCCACAGCAGCTCAATTTCCAAGTGGAGCAGTGTCAGAAGATTTTTCCGCAATTTTCCTGATTGCCAACTACACAATCTACCATTATTACTGTGCCACAGCCATTACCGAGAGGAAAGAAAGCAGCAGCTGCTGTGTGTTCAGTTCAGCTCGTCGTAACTGCTGCTGCGGTTCTACCGACACTGATGATAGTGGAATATAGCCTAAAACTCCATGAGTATTCCATCCTGCTGACATACATGCTACTATGGACTGGATCGATATCTTTTCCAAAAGAAATATTCGCCTTTAAACGCATGCCACACACACATTCCGCTTTTCTACAGAGGCAAAATATTTTAGTTTCGTTTTTCCATATATTAGGCAAAAGTAAAATAAGATCGATGACGTGAAATATGAATGCCCCCAATTTTACATGCGTATGCGTACATAAACAATAGCTTATAACAACGTGCTCTGAATTTGACTTTTTTCCTGAAATATTTTCACGGGTGGTGTGTGATATTTCACTGGAGAAAGTAAAGTAGTAGGGAGGAAAGAAAGTGGGTAGGTGGGAGGGAACTGGCGTGTTGCTTCGTAAAAAAAATTATGACGAGCAACCAAGACATCAATAAAATAATAAGTAGTTTATTTGTGTGTGGGGGTTTGTACAAAAGTAAGAAGGGACGTGACACGCAATACTTATTTTTTTGAGCACCTGCACAATTATGTTTAAAAAAGAAATGAGAGTGCTTTTGTTCATCAGATGCAGATAATAAAGAGAATAAGCAGGAACAGAATAAGTGAATGACCAATAGAAGCCAAAGAGAAATTAGAAAGACGACGATGATTGAAAGGCTCTGCAAATAACATGTGTGCTTTGGTGACGCTTCATTACACAATTTTTTCGTACTTTGTTTACATTTTGCCAATGCCCTCATGGTCAATGCGCTTTATTCGTAAAAACGAATTTCAATGTAAGGAAAAATAGTAAACTTAATTGAGTAAGTAAATTTTGAATCTCGTTTGCGACTTGATGTGTGGACAGCCCTTAGATTTTTTTTGCAATTTTCCATGGTTGGGAAAGCGATAAGAGCGGCTGCTGTTGCGGTGACATGTTTTGTTTTAATATCCTTTTTGTTTGCATTTATACTTCGGAACTAGCTTTACCATATTCGCATATGCTTTGCTTGACTGACCAAACAAAATCAATCTACTTGCTTCCTGTCCTATTGTAAATATAAAACTATCACTCTCTAGCAACCCGTGTGTGGTCAGTCCAAGGCTTATTCACGCATTATGAAATAATTTTTTTGATATCGGCTTTGTTCACATCCCAGCTTCCCAAAATTCGATTTATTTTTTTTGTCGCACCGGCTGGTACGGGGCTGAACTTGAAACAAAAGCAATATTATTGAATATTTTGTCCTGGTATTCTATATTAAGGAGAACGAGCATCACAAAATTTTAATATAAAAACTACAAAAATTTAATCTAGAATATAATGCCTTATGAATTATTTACACTTGGCTAAACTTTGGTGCGACGCTGGAAAATATAATATTCCAAAGTATAAAATGAAAAGCAAACAGAAATTTAAATTTTCTCTTTTATATACAGTAAACTAGCCTGTTTGACCAGACAAAAAGTAAATATTTTCTTCACAAATTCTCATTGAGCAGTCCATTTAAAAAATTTGGGCTGATTGTCCAGCTCTATTCCCCTTTTAACCTCAACGCTTTATTTGGAAGGACAAAATAGTGTCAGGTTGAGCACCAGTAGAAAAACAGGTTTATTTTATATCTCAACCATGCATGCGAGCTAGATTGGTATAATTATCTCTCTCTAGGTTGGTCAGCCCATTTATAATTCTGTTTTTCGGCAAAAAAAACTTTCCTCCACACAGGATTGAGAGTCGTAACAAAAAAAAATTGTGACGATAGAAAAAGGTGTGGTGCTAATAATACCGTGCTACTTGCTCCCAAATGTCACTCTCAAGCAATTAGTGGCACTATCAACCATTGTTTTATTTTTAGCTTGAACATTTTCATATGGACAATTGAGACACGCAAGCATACATTTACAGCCAACAGGCACTAAAAATACATACGTCACTAATTTTTGTACAGTGAAAGTGTGCTTTGGCAGTAACAACAATTGAATTTTCTATTCAAATTATTCATGACATGAAAAATTATAAGGCAAGTGGTTGTGTATTTTACTTTAATTATTTTTTGTTTAAGTGTACGGGAAATATTAAAAAATTTCCGACAGATTTTCTTTGACAAAAAATTCAACAGAGGAAGTACTCAGAAAAATTAAATTTTAACCTTTTTACTTCTAATTTTTAATTTGTTCGTTTTATGAAGTTGGTTTAAGCGCTTCCTCGTATTATATAATTTTCTGAAAGTGTCATTCACTGTCCTTGGTTTTGTCATCGTCACCTTTCACTTTTATTTTCATTATTATTTCGAACAATATATGATGCTGTAAATGGATAATAGAAGAGAATGGAATTTTTTTTTGTTATTTTCTGGGAAAGTGTCATTTGCGTCATTTTGAAAAGGTTATTTACACAACACGTTTATATTTGAAATATATTTAATTAATTAAAAGACAATGGCCTTATTATATTTTAAACTGTAATTTTGTAAGCAAATGCGTTGTACGAACGAACGGACCTTTTGATAAATTCGAGGTAAATAAATATTACGTAATTGTGCTTAAAGCCATACGCGGAAACGGAAATGGAACAAAAAAATACATTTTCCATTTTTTATGTGGAAATGCTTTGTAGGCGGACACAAAGTAACTTTTTTTAAAGTGTAGGCTGAAATATTAGCAGCTTCTTTGTTTCTATTTATCGTGCTACCATTTCATTCTGGAAAAATCTCTGTGAAAAAAATAATTTTTGATATTACACCCTTCTTCAATATATTACATACATACATTCATCGCGACAAAAATCCAATTTCGGTTAGATTTTTTTTTATATCGTGAAACACGAACAAGATGAGAAAGAAATTTGGGAAGCGTAACCTCCATAACACGCACTTAATAATAAAAAGAGTTCAAAAAATGACCAAATTTATTTACCCGGAAAAAAATCCATATCCTCAAAAAACCCCGGGTTTTATTATATAAACCACACATTATTTTGCAAAAGGAAATAATCCTCCTGAGAAATCTAATAAACATCTCAGCACCTTGTCAACAAAATACCCATACGTATTTTTCCATCCACAGTGACAAATACGTAATTTAATGGCAACATCACTTGAATAATTCATGAGCATGAAATCCAGATAAATTTATTTCCCTTCTTTCTCTTATTATTATTTCTCTTACCTGTCGTCATCCTGTTCCAACCGGAAACTGGACCTGCTCAAGCTAAGCTCACTGAAAGCTGCCAAACTACATCTTGGTCTTCTCAGTCTCCTGCTCATGCTGCTTGACGTTTTTCTCAAAAACAGTTTCTCATCCTCGTCACCCTCACTAGGTTCCCCGGCCGAAGAATCCCTTTTTGTACTTCCTTCCATATTTTCTCACTAAATTTTTATTCTACAACTTTTTTTTAGTGAAAATTATTTTTGTCAATTTTTTTTATTTGTTTTAATTCACTTTTAAAAAAATTCAGTTTTTCACTGCACAATATTATTTTATAAATTTTCTCCACATGATCGAATCAACTTTTGTTAAAATCACCACTTTCACCACAGCGACCACTACTTTCACCGGAAGTATCACACCTTCCCATGAGCAGCGTCGTAAGGGAGAACCAGCCACGCAAGTGGAACCACAAATAATAACGGAACCACATCTTCTCCACTTGATCATCATCACCATTTTCCATGTTGTATTGAAATACCCGAGAAGGAAGAACAAAACATGACGCAATTCCCATTTGGCTTCCGTTCAACCAAAAAAATTACAATGAAGCACAAGCAAAGAAAAACTACTTGTTCCACTATTTATTTTTTTCTTTCTTCACATTATCATCCCCTCTTGCACAACACTTAATTAATTTAAGTAGTACCAATTTCCCCCCAGCAAAAAAAATGGTGTTAATTAACTTAACCTAAACAGACACAGTTTTTTGCCTTTTTATTGTCCAAGACTATTAATTTAATAGTCAGTATAATTAGGAGAGAGAGAAGAGAGAGTATTTCTGATCTCGTAAATTATTCGGACATCTAACACTTTTTCCACTGTAATCTAAGTAAATGATACAAACGAGTAGAAAAAAATAATAGTACAGGATTCTCGAATTTTCTTGGTTCTCTGGTTATCTTTTTCCCCGGTCCCGTCTGGCAAATTACTGGTGACGTTGACAACACTGATATTCTGCACCACACCAGATCTTTCCCCTCTCTGGAGAATCAATATTATTTAGCGAGTGAGGTAGAAAAAATCGAAACAGAGAAAATATCTTGTGGGTTGGCTGCACTTTATATTTTTTTTATTTTTATTTTTATCTCTCCTATTCAGTATTCATGGTTGACTTTCCTTTGATTTTGTGCATGAGATGTGCTATTTTCTACCTGAAGCAAAAAAATGTGTGCTATCCGAACGACAGCTGCAGGTCGACTGAAAATCTAAGGTACAGTTTATTGGATTTTCTTCTCTAACAAATTTTTTTTTTCCACATTTTTATTCCAATGCAGCAATGCATTGTAAAAAGCTATGCTACTCTATATATACGAATATTATTATACTCCGTTGTTTCGCACGACTTTCCCGAAACACAGAGCCGAAATCTGCGAAGCTTGTATGATGACTACTGCTACACACTCACTGCTGCCATGAAAATGGAAAGTGGGAAACTCAGTTTTCTGTACTGACGCTGCTCTACGCTGCAGATATTACAACTCGTGACTCTTCATGACAGCTTTTAGTGGCGGGGGTTTTCTGGATAACAATCTATATACTTACGTATATGCATTTTCTCTCGCCATGGTTTTCGCGATTGTGAACTATATAATTGTGAGCACGTAATATGCCACTTTAAAAAACCAGATATTCAGATGGAGTACGTGACATGACATGGTTTTGATCACTGCGGGTTACTTGGTACAAGATGACAATGATGATGAGATGGATAAGTGTTGGTTTTTAAAATGTAGGTGGGTAGGTAGATGGATGGATGTATATTTTTTTCTGGGAAATGGATACACTTTCACTTTTTTGGATGGAGGAAGATGAATAAATGGCTTTAGTTTTTATGAGGTCTATTTTTTATATTGCTGGGGAGATGTATAATAATAAAGGTTACGGTCTGGACTGACTGCATTTCACTGCAGAGGAGGATGTAAGAAATGTGATCTCTGAAAGACGGACAGATGGATAGAATGGGCAGAACTTGATAGGCGACATGTGTGTGCATGTTTCTCGATAAAGTTGAGCTTCCTGGTTTCTTGTCGGAAAGATGTTCATTTTTTTTCTTGTGTACCTTGTGGGTAATCTGCTCGAGTACGTCAACAGGAAAAAACAAGAGAAAGGTTGTTACAGGTTACACGATGATGTCAGCTCACTGTGGAGAAAAAGAGAAGAAAATGAAGAGTGACGCAAAATGGGTAATTGTGAATTATAAATACAAAAAAAAGGTTATTAGCCTTTCTATCAACTTCAATTACAGGTGAAAATGTCACGACTCTTGTTTGATTCCATGTGATAGCCACTACAAAAATAAGTTTTATAGGTGAAGCGATGGAACATTTCCTGAATTCTAAATATTTATTTTTCTAAACAGGTTTGCTCTCTCACCTGCACAGATTTTTCACACAAAAAATCATCAACTATTATATACCCAAACTGCAATACTTGCTATTGCAAAAAAAATTATTTTTTCATACCAAACACGTATCTACCTTGTCATTTATTACTCCATTTTCTCTGCCTTCATTCGCACTCTCTGACTTCTGACTTGAATATATTTTCTTTAAAAAAACTATTTCTGTTTGCTTTCCAACTTTCACCGAAATAGAGATGTTGAGCATAGTTTGGAGTTGGTTTCCATGAGAAAAATTTTCACGTTCCAAAGTTCCCAATTCCAACTTGTGCAAAAAAAAATAAAATGCTAAAAGGAGCATTTACCACACTAAATTTTCACCTTTTTTCTCTCCCCAACCAAAGTGAAAGTGAACCTTACATACTTTCACCTTTTCCAAACAGATTTATATTTTTTCCCATGAAAACCATAAGCATACTAAAATAAACTTGTCTGTGAGATTGTAAAAGTTGAAGTATCGATTTTTTCAACGTAACGATTACCTGATGAACGTTTGTGATAAATGTCATATAAAAAATACATGGATACTTTTTTTTGTACCAAACAAACACAATTTCATCTCACAAGACTACATTTTTTTAATCTCCAAAATGGGCTGCTGCAATGTATCCATAACCATAAAATACTTTAGCCGGTTGAGTAACTTTTCTTGGAAAATAAAAGTTTTTGGAAAGAAAGAGAAAGTGAGTTTGAGTTAGGTAGTAGATTAGTGGGTAAAAGTAGTAAAGTAACTATTTGTGCATGCATTTTTCAAGGGAAAAGATAATAAATCGAATTACAGACCCGTGACATTATCAGTGTGATGCTGGAAACATGTTCCCAGATTAATAATATCAGAAAAGGGCTAATGATTCCCGGGGAAAAATTGTGTAGAGATGGGGAGAAAATCACGACGTTGACAAATAATACGACTTGTTTTACTTGGCAAGGTTTTAAGGTGGTGATCTAGTTAAGCAAAAATTAATATTAATTTCATGTATAATTTTCTTGCGATTTTAAGCATTTTTTTATAAAAAATGTTAAATTATTTGCATAAAAATGGCCTGCTAATGGATATAAATCGATTTTATTTGCAATGTAAATTTGGATATTGGCTGTCACCAAAAAATTGTACCTTGTCATCAGTAGCATAGATCCTGGTTACAAGAAACTATTCTTCCTTCTCGACTCCAAACTGGAGAAGTCGACAAGAAAAGATATTTATGAGTGGGAAAGTTGGAAATGGAGAAAAAAACACGACAAGATGGACGTGGACATGATCACCGGTGAATGTGAACGCGTGTATATATTTGAGCGTCAATTCACGATCACAATTTTTTTTCTCTATCCAGAGCTTTAACTGGAAGACAGACAAGTGGCAGAAGCTCACAAATTTTTTTTGCTCTTGTGATATGCTGCTGGAGTGCAATTGAATGGAAAAAGTGATTCAAGTGATTTTTTTTCAATATTTCGTAACGGGTTTTGGAGTGACTTTTTTTCTAGATCCATTTTTTATTGATTACAACGTGCTGCATCAAAGAAACTCTATAAACTGATGGATTGAAAGGAAATCCAGATAAAATGTTTATCACAAGAGAAAATGGTACTTTATACAGGGAATACGCCGGCAATTTTGTAGAAATTATATTAACCTTGGGTTGCATGCACGGATAAATAGACCTCGAGCTATTTCAGGAAAAAAAATACTAATGATGTGGCAGGTAGACAAATGGAGATAAATATATTCCATGAAAGATCAAATACATCTATTTAAATGGAAATAAAAGCATTTTTTTTTGTGAAGATGAGTGACATCCCTGCTGTGTTACAAATAAATAGTAAATTACTTTTTCCAACTGTGGTAACTGCTGGTTATAAGTTTTAGTTGTATTGTTTCATATCCTTCCTCCATGTAAAATATTTACTGAAATGGCCATTATACTCCACAGAATACTATTTTTTGGACACTTATTTGTAATTGGCCTCGTTTATTTATTATGGAAACTACAAACTCGTGTGGATATTTTTATATAAAAAAATTACCAGTTTTCTGAGCGAGTTCAAGAAACTATAACCAAGTCGGATATATAAATACAAACTTGAAAATTTGCCAACGTTACTAAAGACCCGCTTGAACTTCTTTCCTTGTTTATTTATTTATTTATTTTGTTCTTGTTTTCCTCTGTTCAGTACACAGGACTAGCTCAGTTACAATGCAATTTATGTCTCAAAAAACAACAGCTTCATTTGCAACAATGCTACAGCCTCACTTTCTCTTATAAATAATAAATATATGCACTCTTTACCGATCCCGGAATACTTGGACTTTCTCACAATATCTTAGAAACGGTCACTAGAAAATTCTAAGAAAACCTGACCTGAGAACTCGTCCGGTATTCGAACTTCAGTGTACAGAATTTAAAATTCCCGGATTTTTTCTCAATGTCTAAAATGAAGAATTTGCACGCCCGTTAATAAATGTTTTCTTGGCCAAAAACCTTCTGACAATACTTTTGCGAACGAGCTTATTAGAAATTTATGAAGGAAGTACACAGCGATGAAGGAACGTGGAGGATTCTTACAAGCAGAAAAAGAAAAAAGCTTCCTCCTCTTGTTTGACATTCGTAATACTTTATTTTGTCCGATTCTCTAGCATAAATAGTTACTTAGATGTGCCGGGAAATTTTGCTGACGAGGACACAATGGTATTAAAAAAAAGCTGGAAGACTTGTACGTCGTCGTGATGATACCATTAAAAATTAAAGGATGATGGGCAAAATAACCGAGAGAAAAACGTGGAGTTCCAAGTAGGGAGATTATTTTGGAGGAAATGTGTTTATAAATATTATATAAAGTTGTTTGTAGGAAAATCCCTTTTTACATTTTTCAAATCCAGTGGAGCTTGTTAAAAAAATATATCGCACAAGAAATAAAGTGGTTATTATGATAATTTTTAAAGTTAAGCTATTTTTGTATAACGACAGATAAATATTGTGTAAAAATGCACAGAAAATCTTCCAAAATTGTAAGCAGCTTTCCCGGTTATTTAATAAGAAATATATAGTAATGTGATTAGTAAATATATACAAGGTAAATTCAGCGAAAACGATTTTTCGAAACCCAAATATTCCGGGAATGTTTGAAAGTTTTTTAATGTAAGAGAGGATCAATATTTACGCGATGGTGAGGACAATAATAAGCGGATGATTTTTATGACGATAAGCATTTTACGTAAACGAGTATGATTTCGTAATATTACGAATACCGTTGTGCACGGTTATTAATAGAATTCTTGGAGCTAAATATAAATCCTGCTTAATAAATAATGAATGGGCATATCTGATGTATCTGCAAATACATGTATTTGTAAATAACGCAAAGTGCCAAAGTCTATTCTTAAAATACTGGTATGCCCTATCTAACTGGATTTTGACATTTAAAAACTTACAGTTCAAATTAAGTACTGTTTAAAATAATTGTTACATAAATATAAATGATCAGCTAACAAATTCAAGTATACTGATAAGAGATAACCCCTACCCCGAATTTGTAGGTCTACATAACATGTCTTGATTATGGCTAGCTAGACTATTTGGCTACTTTTGTAGTAAGGCAATAAAAACGAATTGAACAAATTTGGGAAATTGATAATAATGATTGTTCTGGGATATGGGCGTATAACGATTCCTTATTTGTGTAATTTACCAGCTAAATTGAAAGAAATTACTGTAAATGACCAGAGTTTTGGAAAAAATGTATCGTCATTCTGCTCAAACAATACATGCAAAATTATCGTAATCAGATGCCGTTAACAAATAATGATCAGCGTTACCGATTTCTTTCTTCTTCACCACTCAAAACAAAACTACTCATAATATGTACAAAACAAACAAATTACCATAATAAACCTGCATTGTGCATCGTGTATGTGGTAGTATTAACGATAATTTTCAAAACAGGAAATTTAAAATTTTATGAAAGGACCCTTTGATTATTTCTCTACATATTACGTATTTGAAAAAGAGTTGCAAGGATTTCACAACTCAAGTTAAAAATACTCACTCACTATCAACCAGAAGAGCTCCAAAATGTCAACTTGATAAATACTCTGTCACTCGTGTACTTTCACTCCAACTTTTACTCTCCAATTATACCAAAGAAGAAACTACACTTGTTGTTGTCCCTGTAATTATATTGTTTCTCTCGCTTGTTAAAACTTTGAACACTTCAAACAAAAACACTTTTTCTTTTCTCACCATTCATTTCATCTGTTTTGTCACGTTCCTCATCCAACTTGCCGGCACATCCAAATAATTCGTTGGTCCGTCGGCTTTCCTTGGAGAAATTAATTGTAATTTCTAGAATTCCTTTTTTTCTTACAAATGGCACGTTAGCCAACACAAAACATCTAAAAATACCGATCGTTAATGTCCATTGACTGTCTTACCCAATCAAGAATTTTCTCCGAATTTACCGATTTATATATACTTTCTCCCACCTTACCAAAAAAAAATACCCACACATTCCAGCAGACGATAATATTAATGACGTTGGTTGGTAGTAAGCACAGTTTGTGGAAAAGGAGAAAGCAGAGAGAGAATGTAATCGACAGTTTCCTTTGTTTTCTCTTGGTCTCTGGCTTTCTCTGATACAGTTTTGTACTAGCTTTTCTTCTCCACTAAAACCTTTTGTGTTCCTCTTTATTTAGTTTTCACTTGTGATATTCGCCAAATATATATAAATTTTCTCTTGAAAAAGAGAAAGCACCACCGCGTGTGCACAACACACAAGCTTTGTTCACATGAATGAAAGATGTGTGCGTTTGATTGTGTGCTTGTGTGTGTACCGAATTTCAATGATAAAGAAAGGCAAGAGAAAAGACAAAATGGTAAACATCGACGACGAGAGGTGCATGCACTGCACCATTTTCACGTCATAGTCATGTGCTACAATGTTCTCTCTCTCGGAATATGGTGGGATTGGAGAGTTTTTATTGCCAAACTGGATTTTAATTTAATCTCTCGTTAGTAGTCCATTGCAATGCGACCAATGCTTTCACCAAAAACCCATTTTATTCTCTGGCAAGAGAGAGAGAAAGTGAATATGATGATGTTTTCTCCGTTTCGTTCTTTCGGATGAGACAACCGATGAAATAAGTGTATCTCTACCTAAAAATATATTTTTCGAGAGCTTTCTCCAACTTTCTCTCTGCCGCAATGCTTGGTAGAACATAAACTGGTTCGGAGGAGGACGTGTAGGGCTATTTGAAAATGCGGTAGTGATAGTAGTGGGCTGGTGAAAGTAGTAGTGGAAAAAAAGGACACGCTGTCTGTTTTGTCAGGAGAAAGCGGAGAAAATAGAGAGTCGGAAAGAAAGGAAGAGGATATCCCTATCAAATGTTTGCAAGTAGGTATACACCCAAGACATTCAGAGAAAGCGAAATGAATGACGACGGTA
>JAHZMV010000631.1:0-14738 GCA_027743765.1 Coecobrya sp. COE2
TATTTTTTTAGTAAAGGAGATATGCTTTATTGGCCATTGACATTCTTTTGGGCCATGGAAAAAGTTAGAAGCAAAAACCATTTACAAGGCCGCACGTACTTGTGGAATATATGTACTTCACAATTAATTTTCGTCAGAGTTCACCGCGATAAAAGTAACCAAAAAGACATATTTTATTTGAAGAGCTCTGGTATTTTCTTGGTGGCCTACCTTGTTGGTAAAATGTTAATTTATTTAAATGCTTCATTGATTACAGAACAAAGCGGCATTTGAAAAGTATGCTGATAAAAAAATGACATCAGCTTCAATAATAATGAGCGTAAAAGCAAGTCAATCAATTTCAATCTTGTTTCTTCCAAATACAGAGCATTTTATCGCTTTCTCGATCCATGAGCAAATGAATTTGTTCATCATCTCATCACAAATTGACTCTGGCCATTATTGGAATTGTCAAATGTGCACAAGCAAAATGTAGAGTGATGGTCACCTCCAATTTTTATGGACAGTAATACTACATGAGAATAATGCCATCTCATTGTAAGAATTATATACATATTTTGTAATAAGAGAATGCAATCAAAACGGGAATTTTATTTCAATATACGAACTTCGTTACTTTTTCACACAAAAAATATTAATTACTTCTACCTTCCTATAAAAACTCAGGGAGAAAAGGGTAATTTCTTCTCGAAGGGCTATTGGTCCTGTTTTTGTTCTGCATTGTTATTATTATTATTATTCCTCGTGGAAATTGGGTAAGCCGAGTAGGTTGAAGCCTTGACTTGATTATTCAGGAACGATTTTTTCTCCGTGTTATCAACAAAAGTATAAACTAAATGGGCAAGTCAAGTTGTGAATTTTTAATGCGCTGATACGAGACATCGTAAAAACAGGCTTGATAAAGGATTTCGGGGGCCCATCCTATCATAATAATGTTCAAACCCTGTAATTTTCTTCTCAACAAGGCTGATGATCACGTGTGTATGTTACTTGCATGTATTTTTAAATAAAAAAAACTTTTCAAAATTATAAACTGATCCTCCATCCTGAATGACAATTATAATAATAATAATATTACAAACTGTACCAACATGAGTCATGCACAATTTTGCCAAAATTCCAACTTACAAAGCAAACCACTTTTTTTCTCCTAGGTTTGCGTGGATAATAATTACTGCTATTAAAATCTATTACTGCTTTTCGTCTAGTATATATACTCCATATTACAAATGATGAGTACAAGAGGAGGCCACCAACGCAAAGCATAATAATTAACTTTTCATTTGTAACTTCATTAAGATAGCAATAAGATATACAGGTCATGCGATGATGTGAGCAAATTCTAAGAGATCGTGAGCGAAAATGAGCATGACAATGCTTGTCGCGCTAATCTTAATCATGGCTCCAAGGTACATACCTATGACTCCTAGTGAGTGCATTTGTTGCACCAAATTTACTGTAAAAAATTAGTTAAGAAAAACGATCATCATCATCATCAACAACAGCCAACATTTCCAATTTTGGTAAAGTAGTCCTGAAAATGAAATAATAAAAATACTAATCAACAAGTGTAGATGATTATATTCAACATTTAATCATCTCTACTTTAAATGCAGTGGTCATTCTAAGGTTGCTGTGTCCCCTTGGATGGAGCTGATGATGAAAATATGATATATGGATTTTTATTACAAACGATAACGATTTTTTTGCTCTTCATCTGAAAACAATGAATTCCTGTTAACATTGTTCATTCATTCATTTTAGTATTCTATTATGCCATGATTATGGATTCTTGTGAATTGATGTCCTTTCCCAAATGGGCTTTTTATGAGTGATTCATGACTTGCAAATAATAATGATAAAAGAAAATGTCAAAAAATGTTAAAGCAAACAAAATCAAGAAATATGTGCAAAAAGCTAGAAAAAAAGTTAACCCTTTTTATTTGCAAATATATACATTTTTACTACTTTTTGTAAGGCGAGCGTGCTCACTGCAAAACACAAGAATGAACAATATGGTTATAATGTCACTGCACAAAAGTTCAGTGTAGTCAAAGATTAAAATCTAGTGTGGTATTGTTTTACTTTTCGTGTGCGTAATTCTTTTTAGCAACATATGTGACCAAACTTGTCAGTTATATAAGTTAATTCATTACCAGTCATAAGAGATCCCACTACATTGTTTGTCCACACTAACAAACGTTAAACCAAAAGTAATAAAAAGCAAGCCCAGCAAAAAAATATATCTATAATTTGTGTGTGGTAGCATTATTTTCAGCAAAATAACGTAAGACGTAAACTGATTATGATGATGAGGCAACCTTTTATACTCGAACAGAAAGGAAATTGTTTGAGCTGTCTCGTAATTTATTACAGTTCACAGCTACCTCTGCTTAATTTCATGATTTACACCGCTAGACACCTCGGCCAGCTATTTTCTACTGCGCGTGATATAATGGAATGGACAAGATTTTTTAATATAAAAATCGCTTAAAAGAAACGAGAAGTGACGGATTCCAAACATTACGAAAAAAATCGTTTCCCTTACCCTATTATAAGATTGTAAGTGAAGACGAAGCAAATTTACCCTGTGCATATATACATAGTAAGTTATTGTTGATGTAAGCAAAAAATCGAGGAGGAGGTGATGGCAATTGTAGTGATGATGAGCTGATTTCAGTTGAATTATATTTTATATAGGTACCTTATACAAATTTGTTTGCCTGCCGTCATGCTTGTATTTCTAGTTCGACTATATGAGTTATGTGCACCGACGTTTTATTAGGAGTGCATGTTCATAAAGTATCGTCATTTTCCTTCATGATGAGCAAAAAGGTATGTTTGCACTTTGCACACAACATGTAGGTATAAAAATCCTGTGTGAGAGGAAAAGTGACAAGTTGAGCTGGCCAGGGCAGGTTGTAAAATAATAATAGTTTTTTTAGTTTATCTTACCCATCCTGCGTGACAGCAAACATGGGCATTTGTTACACTTACACTATCCTGTCAAGAACCGCACAGTTTTCCTCAGCAGTAGACCTGTCCGTTTGTAAGTGTCTTTCGTATGACGTAACGCCTTATTCATCATCATCTTTTCATATCCATGCTATTTTTATATGTATTGCACCTATATATATTGATAATCATAAGGGGAAATTATCCGTAGGTATTACATATATCATATGTCTCTCAAGCAGTGTTTTTGACTTGAAGAAAATCTTTTAAGTTAATATCATTGCTTTTTTGTTCGCTCGGTGGTGGTGAGTACAATTGGACGACATGCGTGCATTCCACCTATATAACCTAATATGAGCATTTTGTGTGTGATTCGATGTCTCTCCTTCTTGTTAAGAGTTTTGATGTGTGTGTGAAAAATTGCGGCGAATCTTGTGACTCTTTTTATTATACTGACTTCTCTTGCTCAGCTTGCTCAAGCCACAGAAAATGGCCCTTATAGTCTCCTGTTACTATTTACATTTTGCAGGAAATCTTGATTACTTACACTGGGATTGATGTTTATCTTTGCTGAAAACCTGCAATCCGCTGTGAGTTAACAAAAATGACGATGCTTTTATTTATATAGCAGCAATATGGAGAAGAAATAGAGGAGACATAAATGGGTACATTTTTTCAATGAAGGTGTGCCAATGAGTGGATGATACGCGAGTGAGTAACGAGTAGATAATTTTTTCAATTACTTTGTTCTAACTTGTAGCATTTATCTAAACTGTTTAGATTTCTGCTGTTAACTGAATTGATGATGGTTGAGCTTGTTGATAGTAAAGCTAAAAGTATTACAATTAATTATTTTCTCTAACGAAAAGAACTAGTTTTTTTAGCCATAAATACTTGTGGTACATTAATAACTAGGAAAAAGTAGAGACTTTTAAAATTCTGCCAGTCCAACATGTCTTGCTAAGTGATATCACATGCAGTTTTCTATGCCTATCATATACCCTACGTGTAGTAGCATTCTTGAGAAAATGCAAGCATTACAATAAATGTAGCAATAGTAATGTATGTTTTCTGTCTTTGTTTTCTTTCGTGGGAAGTGGCGTGAGTGTAGAAAAATTACTCCAACTGTCCAAAAATAATTAGTACGAAGTTGGCATTTTCACACAAATCGAGCTTTTCTGGAATTTTCACGGAGCAACAGAAAAAGATACGTGTTCTTCCAGAGAGACATGTCACGATAAACAAATTACATACATTTTAATTGGAGAGAGATAAGGAAAGATAGCAAATGGTTTGAGTTAGAAAAGGAATGACTGTGCAAGATTATTTTAGCCCGTTTTCCACTGCAAATTTTAGAAAGATTGTAACATTGACACTGAATTTTTCAAAGGCATCATGTCAAACATCAAGCATCAAAAGAAGAAGAGAGCAAAAAGGCAGAATTTTCAGGGATATTCTATGTGACTATTGTAAGTAAAATTGTTGGTTGTAACTTTTTCTGAGAATATTTTTTAAAGAAAAGCAAAGCCTCATTAATTATAACAAAACACGAGATAAAAGCTGAGACTGAGAGTTACAATTTACAATGAAATAGCAACTCCATCGTGCTATATATAGTATAGCCTCAAACTAAAGAAAAAATATGGCCCTTGCCCGCACATTTTTCCGTGATAAGGTAGCCCATTAAAGAAAATTGAAATAAATGACAGTGTAGGATGATGTTATATCTTATCTAAACGACCGAGTAGAAACATCATCCTCTTATTATTGTGTGTTGTAGTCGTAGTTAACCGAGCAGAAAAATGAATTGGAAGCTAACAGGCGTAAATAATGCGTACAAAACAGTGTAACTTTACTCACAATCACATCACAAGAACAAAGACATTCAACATTGACATTCAATAGTAATGACAGTGACAGCATAGCGGTTTCGTCGTAGCGTCTTTTTGCATTCATGTATACCTAAGTCTACTACGAGGACGGCGACGATTGACGATGTACAATATTATGTAGCACCAAGGTCGTCCTCTCTAACATCAAACTTATGTGCACGTTTGGATTATTACAAAGCCACAGTCATAGCTCACATTCTCGGCCTGACAATGGTCTGCGTTGACAGTTGATGAGTATTTGGATTATAAATTGGTCTTGTTGAGATTCTGCACAGCAAGTGTGAAATTGTGTCCATCCATTATAAATGCAAAATATGTGAACTCCGCTTTTGTAAATTATTGCTCTATTGTGCCGTGCCAAACAGAGGAGCACCATCGACATGATAATAAATTGTCATTATCGTAATATTGATAATGGAAAAGAAAATAATATTATTGTTATATAATGCATTATGATGTTGATTAAAAGCTTTAATAGTCTAACATTCGAAGAAAAACGAATCCAATTTATTGGCAAAGGAAACCGTTTGTCAATTGGCTGCTGCGCTGCTACTCACTTATTCATTTGCATGCGCCATTCCGCCGACTATTCCGAATGACAAGTAGCAATAATGTACATTATTATAAGCTAAACGAGAAAAATAATATTAAAAATAATTCCTCAGCCAAACGATTATACATACATACTTATATTTACTTGAGAATATGAACAATACGTGTATTTTCATCACGCACTTTGTCACCTTGTGTCACACCTATTTTTATAACGACTAGCTTCTTCAATTGTATAATATTCAAGAAAAGTGTGGCAGCATGCCTCCATCGTGATGGTGGAGTACAAAGCACGTGACATGATTTGACAGTGACAATTGTAATCTTATTCAACTTAACATAATTCAATCAGTCATTCATTTTTTCTCGTCATCTTGTTTACGCACTGATCATCTGTCTAGATTTCCACAATTGAACACTTTCAATTAGTTTGGTATCGTTTTTTCTGTTGAGAAAACAAGTATTTGAATTTGCATAAAACATGTAGCTGTCATTCCGCCGGTGTGTTAATAGTGAATCATGTCACAACTTCTTGAACATTTTAGCTTGCATCTCAAACAGAAAAAAAGGTGAATTCATTGGCGATTCATTTAATTCTTTTTAGTCCGATGATGTAAACTCTGTATGAAACTTAACGCATTTGTTAATTGCCACACTTTGAAATTCACGCACGGCCCATTTTCTCTTATGAGATTTCACCAAAAATGTGCATAGTTGAGTAACTAACTGTCTGCGAAAAAGTTAGTGTAATGTGATATTGAAATGTGGTGAATGCGTAAGTAGGCAATATATAGCTACTAAACGTAAAGGAAAAATCCGTTAAAATCGTTAGATTTTTTAGCACGTTTGCCATCAACTGATGTTTTTGCTATTAGACTCCCCATTCAAAATATAATGTATACCAAGTTAAATGTAGAGACATGCTTACTCCATGTGTTCTTATCTTCTTCCAGCACTCAGCAACTTTAGCATTGTTTCAGTTTCTTTTATGATTACATGTACGCAAGCGGACATCTTTAGAATCATTTATCTTCCTCTTCCGAGAAGAATTTGCATTGTGTCTTCTGAAGGGTAATATGATTTGAACAAGAAAATAAATCTTTTGGCGATGATAATAATGATTATATTCTGCAGCATCCTCCTTCTTTTATTGTACATCTTCCAAAAGAGTGTCCGTTTTTACAAAACAGTGTCATTAACTGCCCATATTAGGAAGGAAAATGTCGATGAAAGAATAAAACATTGTAAAATAAATGGCAAAGATATTCGAGAAAAATTAGGAAACTGTGAGAAAAGAAAAGTAAAATAAGGAAAGTGAAATTTGTTCTTTTGTAGAAGAACCTAAGGAAAACATAAAACATTTTTTACCACCACAAACAGTTTGGAATCACATTGTTTCAAGTTAATAAATGGAATCCATTAAAAAGTTTCTTTTGCACACCCAAGCATACTGAACGTGTGTATTGGATATCACACGGTAAGTTCTCTCTCTCTCTCTCTCTCTCTCTTTCTACACTTCACCACCAGTTTCAAGTTAATCATACTTAAGCAGTAAGCCTTTCTTGTGAAAACTCGATTTCATCTCCATTGTCTTTACGGTATTTATACTATAAGTATAGTAAGCAGATTGGGCCGTCATCATGTGCTTGTGCTCATAATTGCAAACAGTTTTGAGAATTACTTTTCCCTGTGCTGATGCCCACGCACTTTTTTTCTTCCTAAAGCATATTACTATAAGCTTTTCCTTTTTAGAGTTGCGGAACGTATATATTATACCTGTCCAATGATACCTTACTCCCTGTGTCGTGATATTGGGGTTTTTCGAACTGGAGAAAAGGTGCCACTGAACGATTTGGTCTGACACTAACGATTGCATTTTCTAGTGAAAAGGAGATTTACTAAATGAGCAGACAACGTGAAGTATTTATTTGACAGAGTATGCTACTTACTACACACCAAAGTCTTCTCATGAAATATAGTCTGACAACACCGAGCAAGTGAACAAGCTGTATTCTCCGCATGCAATATGTAATTTACTTTTATAATGCTATCCAAACAATAAGAATATGAGAGACATGTAAATAGATGCTCATCAGTAGTTGGTTTGGCACAAAAGAATAGAAGCTGCTACACAGAACATAAACGTAGCGCAAAAAATTCATTAAGATGAACGGTGACCAGTTTGCGGCATTTGCGTGGGGGTAAGCATTTTTGTTGGTATTACAACGAGCTTGGAAGTTTGCTTACTCTTTCTATATTTTTTCTTCCACTAAATCCTCCCTTATTTTACTTTTCTCAGTAAAACTTCGTTACTGTATATGCTTATCACTCAGTTGGATCTTGTCTTGATGATCTTACCTGGCTAAAAGTCTTATTGTTCCCTTTTCATAATGGATATGGGTCCCCTTAATATTTCCTTTCAGAATAAATTATGCTCATCATCCACTGTGATAGTGATTACGTCGAAAGGTATATGGGAAATGGGAAACATTGTTCAAGCATCAAAGTAGCAAAGTACAGCAATTTGATGAAGCATAATAATATAAAAAATATATAAAATACCTAGACAGATTATTTCTTGAGCTATATTTATATTCATAGAGCTACATAGCTTACTTTTCTATAAAGAAGAAAACAATGAACATGTAATAACATTATGAATCTATTATACATTTGCACTGCTACTACATGCATCCAACAAATGATGTGTTTAAAAATAATGGGCACACGGAAAATGTATATTATTAAATATTAAATGTATACTTTTAAAACCAACGGCGAGGCCTGGGAGGATATCTAACAGCAGAGATGTGGATATCACAACAGGAACCACTTTATCCAAGATCAAATGCTCTATGTAGCTCTATTTTTTCTCACTCAGTACCAACACCACCCATCTTTTCCCTCGCGTATCGTATAATTATGTATTGTTATGCTCTCCGTTTTTACCCTATTTTCCACTTCTCGGTCGTTGGTTCCTCATCTAGCTTGTATGCTTTATTTTCCACGTCTGGAGAATCCGAACGTGTAAGAAAGCAGAGATCTCAACGGGGCGATTTCAACAAGGTTTTAAAGATGCCGAGACGAAAAAAATAAGAATAGAAAGACCATGGGAGAATGTTATCGCTGTATTGTAGAAAACTACGATTTTTGGGAGAGGGATGATCTCGATGGGGAAACGAAACAAGTCCATGTAACTCATATGAACAAGCTTGTTCAGTCAGGCCCTCAAGATATTATTTATAAATAATAATAGCACAACATGTTTCATATTATGTATACATTATAAAATGTAGTTTTCTTTTTTTCTCTCTTTTGAGTGCTCCCTGGAATTGCTACCATTAGAGTAAAGCTACTGTAATATATATGTATGATTGTTATGAAAACCTATTGTCTACATAATATTATCCGAAAAAATGGAATCTCATGATTTGAGGAAATATAGCGATCACAATCCAGATGGACTTCATAAAAATATTATATGATTTGAATGCACATAAACATCAACACTTAAATGTAGATATACTATTTTTCATTGTTACTTTTCTAGTATACTTGGGAATTGCCTACTTGAAAATTGCTTGTTGAAGGCGCAGTTGGAATATACAAAAGCGAAAAAAAGACGAAAGGCATGAGAAACCTTGAACTTAATGCTAGGTTAGTCACTCGAAATCTGTTCAAGTACACATCTTCAATCAAATTGACGCGTAATAAAAAATGAATACAAATGGTTACAGGCTAAAGCTGGAAACAGTAAACTCAATCAAACATAAAAATATATTACGCCCAATCAAAATATAATAAGTGCGTGTATTCATGCATAACAACTGACTCTTTAATAACATCATCGATTCCTGTATTTGCGTTTGAATAGATTCTTATTTTTTCTTTGATTGGAAGCAGTAGTAAATTGGCAAAATGGTGCTAGGATCAAAAGTAAGCAGAAGTAAATTGAGCAGGAAATTACGATTCCTTTTCTTTCTTTCTTTCTCTCACACTCATTTTCCTTGTGTTTACATGGTTGTACTGTAACAAAAGTTAATGGATCCGCTATAATATATACAAACGCATGATCTACATATTATATGCTCTCGTATGAAGGCATGTTCGGTCGGGTCGGATGTATGTGTATCAGCATAATACGTTGTTATCTCGTCGCCTTCATTATTATTATGGCTTCTATTTACTTTGGACCAACACTTGCTTTGTTTGAATCTGTGTGAAAAACTGCTTTTGACTGGTTTGTGAGAAGTTAACTAAGTAAAAGGTCAAATATGTGTATCAGCATAATACGTTGTTATCTCGTCGCCTTCATTATTATTATGGCTTCTATTTACTTTGGACCAACACTTGCTTTGTTTGAATCTGTGTGAAAAGCTGCTTTTGACTGGTTTGTGAGAAGTTAACTAAGTAAAAGGTCAAACTGTGCTAGGATCAAAACAGCGGGTGTTTTCCATAATGGTTCTTGCATACAGAGAGGACAACTGTTTTATTGACGACGGCTATGTATCTAAAATGCAATATATTTGAACGCCTTTATTTTTGCACAATCAGTCGATATTAGCTTCAATCCTCTTCACTCACTCTCCTCCCCACAATACAATCAATCTCGTTGTTTTGTGGACCTACTTTTAATTTCCGAGAGGAGTTTGCCACAGAGCAAATTAACTTTTCCTAATGAAATATCCAAGAGCTCTTTCTAAACATGAAAGGATTAGAGGAGGATTTACGTGAGTTGCAATCGCAACACCGACAGTCTCTGACCGACTAATGGAACATATTTATTTTGCTAGAAGTAGATGTACAAGCCATAAATGTATGCATTAATAATATTATTACATATTATGAAACATGTACATGCCAAAGTGTATGAAATGCAACAGGGTTCTTCCTTCTGTCAACAACAACGGTCCGTGCACATTAATTTTCTTGTAAGGCTCCTTTACAACGTTTATCTGGCACTCCAGAAGAAAATGAAAAAGTGAGATGAAACGAGAGAAGGCGTTATTATTATCATCCTCCAACTAAAGTAAAAGCTTTGGTTGTACTCGAGAAACACAGCAACACTCAGAAAGTTTTGTACCTCCTGAGTAAAAGTTAATGGTGTGGCAATCATTTCTACTACCACAACACTACAAGCAACAGTCCTAGTCAACAAAAAGACCACGAGAGATTCGCTTCGGCGAATGATTATAATTTGTGGAGTGGAAAGTATAATATGGAAAAGTTTCAGAAAAGTCAACAAGTTTTGTTTAGGTACAACTACTCTGGAGATTGGTTCAACCGTTTCACTCGCCACAAGGTGATGTGTTCAAGTGGATTTTATGTAATTATGTGGACATATATGGATTACGATAACTACATATGCCATGCTTGATGAAAGTGTTTGAATGAAATGAAACCATAAAAATATTAATCTTTCACGAAACTCATGTGAGCCATTTACCGTTGAATAACGAACATTTATATAAAGGCATGTATTTAGTTAATGAAGCAGAATCAAGCACTCCGTCACAAACTCTTTTAAATTATAGAGAAAATGATACTAATGGCCAAGCCGGATTTCTGGGAGCTTAAATGAGTGTACTTCAGGGAATCAGGTCAGAAATGGATACGGGTCTTCTTTTTAAATGTCTACCTTGTTTCAATTCATTAGTTTGGCCTTCTCTGTGTGTGCCATCCGAACAGCGTTTTCACTACAAATCTGACAGGGTCTGGAATATGTGCCTGGGATATTTTATGAGTAACGGAACATCAATGTGATCAATTTTACTGAACATACTCGGCGGTGGTGCTCACGTAGATAATTACCAAGAAAGCCCGCTGATCCGTTTCCCATTGCTTTCAGCTACTGCGGTAGTAAGTGGAATGGAAGATACATTTTGATAGAGCCGACTAGCCTACTAAGGCGTAGCTCAAAATCTTTCGTATTGCTTGTTGAAATTGGAATTTAGGATGTGGGATGAATTTGGCATTCCATATTATAATACACATAGTATCACACCGTATCCATTCAACCGGTCTAGGCGATTTGTAAAACATTTTGTAGCACATATTGCAGAGACGTACCTATTTAGATACGCTTGTCTACACTGCTTTTAAGTTTGACATTTGAGATTACATCTTTTACAAGATGACAGATCGATGGCTTCTGGTTTCTCCTTTTTTATTTCGTTTGTTATATTTAACATGATGTAGATAGGTAACTACTGAAGATACTGTGGGTGGAAACGGTTTTTGTATGGTGCTACTTGTTTTTGTGAATGTTGGAGACTAAAGGCTTTGGCTTTTAATCAGGACATACCAATCAATTTTATAACTGATCTCTGTAGTCTGATATATCCAATCAGTTTTAAATATTGTACTCAATCTTCCATTTCGGTACCCTGAATCACCGAAACTGACATGGCGTATTTGATTAGCGTTCATAGATTCTTTCAAAAAANGAAACGGTTTTTGTGGTGCTACTTGTTTTTGTGAACGTTGGAGACTAAAGGCTTTGGCTTTTAATCAGGACATACCAATCAATTTTATAACTGATCTCCGAAGTCTGATATATCCAATCAGTTTTAAATATTGTACTCAATCTTCCATTTCGGTACCCTGAATCACCGAAACTGACATGGCGTATTTGATTAGCGTTCATAGATTCTTTCAAAAAAATTCCTACGCCATACCAATAGTTAATGTGAACTTTACGTCATTCGGCACATATGAATACAAATAACGTCCATTGTCCACCCCCACTTATGATTCATGATTACATTATGTAACTAAACCTTTTATGCTGCATAATAAAGTTAAATGTTATTTGATTGATGTATTGTCGAAGGTTAAGGAATGCAACTCTAGTGATTTTTCATACGCCTCATTTATCTTGATTGCACTTACTATAAAGTGTACTCGTTAGATGGTCAACTAGATTTGTACACTGTGCAATGAACGAACACAAAAATATTGCATTTATGTACGGCAATTTATCTTTCATCAGCCGCAATATCACATAAATCTTGCAGTGTCGCATCATATAGATTTTATACAGTTCTGTCAACTCACCGTCAGTGAATCTTCTTCCAAAACACCTAAGAAAATGAGATACAAACTACATAAATACATAATTGTATTTATAACTCTTATTTGAGAGGTATAAACACATACCTAAAAACTGCATACAAACGCTTATCAATGTATTGCAGAATCGCATGCATATATTTATTTTATTTCTTCGTTGGTCGATGGTTTTGTGATTCTGAGAGCAATTTATAATATTTATTGTTTTACCACCGCGGTGCAGCACTTTAGATTGTTCTGCTGATAGGCAGATTAAAACCATCAGTACATTTACAGATATATCGTAATCCATCACAAAAGCAATTAGTTTGAATGTGAATTGTGTCACTTGAGCTCAGTAAGGGGTACGATTATTTTACCACCCTATGCCACTATTACAATCAAAACATACACATTACCTACCATGTACCGTTCTATAACATCACTGCAACATTGACTTTCAATGCCTATATTATACCAATATGCATGTTGTGCTATGTGTGTAGTTGCATTTTTATTATATTACCTGCTGCGTGTATCATGATGATGATGATCATCAAAGAAAGCAAAACTTTATGAAGTTCGTGGTGAGCATTAAGAGCAAAACCATCTCAGAGCAGGTTCATATCAGCCATTAAGGGACAAAAAAACCGATGATTTCATTCATCAAAAGAAATAGAAAGAGAAGTTGGTATAGTGCCATTTCTTGTCATCCATCCATTATGTATTTATATCTGTATCTTTATTGCCCTGTTGTTGTGCATGGGTATTCATGTATTTGATATTAAATATATACTTAGACAGTAATAATATATATTTTTATTCGCTACTCATATGTAGTTTGTATGTATTTGAGTTTTTTATAATGATACCGTCATTCCATTATCAGCTTTGTTTTTAGATTTTGATGACTTGAGATGGGTTTCACAATCCAACAAACAAGTAAATAGTTTTTTATTACTGCTCAGTTAAACTCTAGACACAGCTACTAGTACCACTACTGGTATTAAAACCATGCCGGCTCAAAGGATTACTAAACTGCTTAATTTATTTTTCAACGACAATAAACAGCAAAAGTGTTTTTGTTTCACATTTCATGATTACTCTAAATACTATGATTATTATGATATACACATTATTCAACTGTAAACATTGTTGTTTACTTTTTTACACTAGAACTATTTTTATAGGATACATTACCATTAAATATTATAGCATGCGCTGCCAGTGTTATTTGCACTTTGCTTAGTCGGAAATGCTTATAGTATATAAAGTTATGTATATAGCTTGTTTTCTTTGTAAATTAATGCGTCTTTGACGAGTAACAGCATTTTTCTGTCAGTGGCAGAGACATATTCCCAGGTTCTATCTTGAGAATACTAATAAAAACACATTTATAAACTGTCATGTCAGTGCTGCCTCTTTGCAAAATTGCATTACATACCTGTGTGCGTGACGCACACTCTTTAAAACACGTATTATACTCTTCATTCCATTTTGGTTCTTTGGATTCACACTGAGATATTTTTACAGCAATTTAGATTGCATTGATTGATCTACATACACATTATACCTGAGATACATTTTAAATTCTATACTATCATCGGGGTCTTTATAGGTGTCCGATGACATTTTATTAAACCATTGTCATCTTCTGACATAGCTTTTAATGGATTGTAATATACATACCAACTTATCTAGCGTCAGTGGATGATTGTCATTGCCAGATAAAATAAGTATTTTTATGGCTGTGTTACAGTAACATGTCGCATTGGCAGCTCATGAAGATGTTATATATCCACTAGAGTAACAAACGATAAAGAATAGGAGGAGACTTGCCGATGCGTTAATTATGGGTTTCTTTCATATCCAACTGATTTGCATGTACTATAAAATCTGTCGGGCGTGATGGAATTGTCATAAAATGACCATTGTGAAATGGATATATTTTATAGAATAATTACTACTTAAAATTTCTATCATTGAGTCATTTTAAGGTTAATGGTGACGATGTTGAAAATGCAATTGCTAATCTTTGCAAGGACTGATACTGATAGTTATCAGGCTATGTTTAAAAATTCGATTAGCTTATTTTTATGACAACTTTTAATAATAGTAATTTGCCTCTTTCTTGACACCCTATAAACGCCTTTGAGGACATTTTGATAACCTTGTGATAGTAACTGGTTATCTTAATTAGGCATTATACTTTCGTAACATTTATAAATAATTTTAACATAGAAGAATTTTATTAATATTCCCGATGAGGTTCTTTTAACAGTAAATATA
>JAHZMV010000632.1:0-18608 GCA_027743765.1 Coecobrya sp. COE2
CTTTGCTGCTGTATTTGAAAGATCTTTCAACTCTTCGTCAATTTTGCTAATAACCCAATTAATTGCTTGTCGTCCCTATAAATAATTTAAAAAATGATTTTAGTTCATGTTGACATTTAAGTTCAAAAGCATTTTTAATTATTGTTCGCTCTCATACTTTGTTAGCGTTAGCGCTTATCGTTGTCGCCAGTAAACTTTCCATATAACTGCCTAGTGGAACACCTTTAACTAAAACAACGGCTTCTTGTGTAAGTAACGTCTTGGAAGGATCTTCCGGGTGCGGTGCATAAACCAAACGTTCGTCAACGGCAATATTACTACAAAAAGTTATCTGAAACACGCATACACATAAACAAAGCCATATTTAAGTACCTACATGAAAAAATCGATAAAGAAATAAATAAACAATGACATAGATTTGCGCTGTAAGGGTTCAAAGAACCAGAGTGCTCCACTTACATTCCTAGATTTAAGAACCATAGTTTTATTATTAGGGTCTACTTCAGACTGCTCATTAGCGTACATTATGCTAGGAGATCCCATTATCTGTAACAATTAAAAAAAGATGATCACAGTCATTACATCTGAATTTATAAGCATAGTCTCATAATCACACGAAAATGAAACTCGTATTTAAGAATGAATTTTTCACGTAACGGTAATACCGATACCACCACATACATTCTGGACCCAGCCAGGAATGCCCCATTTTGAACTAATTAGTCGATGCGTGTGAAGTACCCCTTTATCGTCTATTTTTCTATCTAAAACATCTATCGACGCTACAGCAGGATTCATTGGATTGGGGTACTTTCTCCATGCTGCTTGGACAACTTTGTCCCACGGGTGGCTGTAAACCAGTAAAAAATTTGATTCAGTTAAATAAAACAGTCTCATTTGAGCAAACTCAGGAAAATCCATTTCTTTACAATTTTAATTGCACACTTACTTGAATGTATACTCTGACGTCCAGAACTTCATGTTAAAACCGATCTTTCAAGTGTATATGCTTACAACGGTCATTTACCCGTATGGAATCTATAGTTTAATTAAACAAAAAAATGCAAATTAATATAAGCCACACACTTTAACCGTTTTAACCATCCATTTCTCCTCGACCAAGCCACATAAAAAATGTATGATGCAATCATGAATAAAACTTACTTTAAAATCAAATTAATTGCTTTCCTTCCGTTTCCGTTTTGGACAACCAATTTCTTCCGCAGTTTATATGCTCAAATTCGTGAAATATTCCAATATTTAACCCAACTTTCCGGGAACATAAAACAGGTGAAAGCGGTTATATAGAAAAAAATTCACACAGACACATACACTCCACTTATTGCAGAGAGAAGATCCAGGCGAATTGATCGTGTGTGCGCACGGGACTCCAGACAAAATGTGAAAGAGCGACTTGGTGGACAGGGCACGAGGCCAAGGAGTGCAGATTTCTGTGCTACAATCTACTCCCGTCACAAAATAATATATCGAGTGTATAGAGGAATGAGGATAGTCACAGGAATTTAGGAAGGCGAGGTATTATATCGATAACATTTTGTGGGAATGGTATAGTCACGGAAAGTAATTTTTTTGTGTTATACGATAATACCTACTTATTATAAAGATAACACTATTTATAATAGCATGGAATCCTTCCGAAAATCTCATGTAGTCAGTCAATATAATTTTGTAGAAGAATGAATAACCCTTTTAAATTGAGTCAGTATAGTGAAGCGTGCAAGATGATGATTATGCAGCTGCTGTGCGGTATATCCCCAGAAAAAAATGAATGGAAAGATACAAAGTTATATAAAACTAGCACATGATATTTGTAGGTAAATGTATGTAGATAGAGTAGGGCACAAAGTACATCTCAGTTTTTATACCGTAGTACGGTAACCGTACTCTCGTGCTAAATGATAATAGCAGAGCTCATTGATCAGCACAGCAGCATCACTAATTCACTTTTCCACTTATCCCAAAAACTCAAGTCGGATGGGTTTTTGCTGTAACGTTTGAAATAAGTAGTGGGGAGGGGTTAGTTAGTGGGTATTAGTCACCCTGTCACTTGAAAATGAGGTTTCGCAAAATGCCCCAGGTCAAAAATTTTAATTGGTTTCACTTTCCCCAGTTTATTTATATTCTAGCTAAAAGATAAGTTATCCATGTGAAGAGATATGATATTATGATGATTTTTTACATACAGAATGATGGAAGCCATGATAAACGAATGGATGAAAAATCGGTTTTTTTAAATTGCAGGAATCTTATTTTAGTTGCGTGACAGAACAGACTAGCATGGCGATTCTTACTTTACAATTGCATCTCATTCTGTCTGAGAAGTCTGTTCAAGGTTCAACCATTCACCAGCTTCACCATAATGCGTAAGGTACATACATGGCATGCATGAGATTTACAATAAGCTTTGGTTAAACTAATTTACGTAAAAGTCCAAAGTTCAAATGTGTATTACCTATTTATTGCATGTGTTGCATTCTGGCTAACTGCGCTATTTATGCAGATAAGACTTATATGATACGTAATTCATGTAAAGTTAATGATCAGAGGAAAAAGGGTTGAAATGAAAATGAAAAAATGATGATGCTGAAAAGAAACTATTATATAGCTACATAGATTATATATTTGTGTTATAAAAATTGGTTTCATGCAAAGAACCCGTGGAAAGCTGTATAGATTCCTGTAAATTGCAAACGGAACAAATTTGTACACAATGCCAAAAAACTGTTTCATTTCGCTTAGAAGTGTTCGAAACTTTAAATTTTGGCACAATTTCTCTACCTGACGCTTATCGAAGCATGTGGCTATAACATTTTAAAACGGTGATGCTCTCTGTATTAGATGTGCAGTGCAATATGCAAGCTATTATGCAACTCACATTTTTCATTTTCTAGTTTTGCAGCCCATCATTTTTCTTTTCAAGTTTTAGGTAGCTCTAACTTTTTAGCTTTTCCTTTCCACTTTTCTTCTTCTCTGCCAAAATAGTAACGAGTGGCGTCGGTAAAATCGTTGGCGCAGGATTTACACCCCGTGGCCCGTTGTGTGTAGGTCGGGATGACGTAACGAAAGCTGTCGCGGAACAACGGAATCCCTATTCAACTTGGAAGTGGAAATGGAGGTCATCAAACACTTGTCTCAAGCAATAGCAACAAGCATCCAACATTCTTTATGCTCATCATATCATGTTTCATGCAAATAATAATCATCATAAAAATGTAAATATGCATTCATCCAAAATATTCCAATTTACATCATGAAAACATAATTATCCAGAAATTACCAATAACACAAAGTTGCTGTCATTGCACTGTGATCTCAGTCATGCGTGACCTTCATTTCTCCCCGTCAACTTTTCTCAAGGTCATATCAGCGATGAGGCTGAGGTTACACCAAAAAACCTACCCTACTCCTATCACTCATTCATATGCTAATGCTGGACATTGCACCTGGACCAAAACCGGAAACAAGGATGCAGAGCATCTTTTCAGACATCCAACCAAAAAGCATGTATCCTGGCGCAAGTCACTTTGGACCGCTTCTTTGAACGAGGACGCGCGTAAACAAAGAAATTGGAGGGTTCTCAGACAACTGGAAGAGCTCCTCATCATCCCTCTCTCATGAACAACAACAGGCCAGAAAGAGGGATGACTTTGTTGACATATGATTTCAGCCCCTCACACACGAGACTTCATTTTCCAAGATTTTATAGTGTTTTTAATGATTATAGGAATTATCCTGTTTTTTAATGCAAACATGCATGTAAAAAGTTTTAATTATAGTTACAGTTATACCATTTTATAGTTTTGCATGTTTTACAACGGGGCTGGGCTGTTAGGCTTTTTTTACACTTTGACCTTACCTTTGTCTAGTCAGATGGAATGGATGTGGTGACCCTTAAATGAGGAAATTGGTTTGCTTAATCAGTAAGATAGTTAATTGGTTTTAAACGCAACAAGATGGATAGAGAAAAACGAAAGCTGGAGCTGCTTCAGTCGAAGTATGAACAATTGAAGAAGAAAATTAAAGACTGGGAAGTTGCTATTTATAAGACTGTTGGTAAACAACCTGATAAGGTAAGTAGATATTTTACATAAATTTGCTAACTGATGCTTATATATGCTAAAAATTTGATGTATGGTTCAAAATATGAAGCTTTGTTTTTTGTGCTTTTAGAATGATATGAAGTCAGCCCCTACCGATGTCCAGGAGTCATACCGTGAACTTGTGAAAATCCGAAAATACCTGGAGGAAGCCTTATCAAGGCCGATAAGGAAGAATGAGGCAGCTGCAACACCTGGGAAAATTTTCGCAGTAGGAAAGCACAGGCGCCAGTTGCAACGCACTGATCATGTTTACTTGACTCCTGTGAAGACTCTTCATAAAAATAAGGCTCCACTGAGGCAACTGAAAGAAGCGCAGAAACCGTCGCTGGGTTTAAGAAGTTCTGCTTCGACTAGTGAATCGTCATCTTCTACTACTCATAAAGACAATGAGCCCTCTGGTTGTACACGTCCGTTTCAGAAATTGTTTGCATTGGCCAGAAGCACTGAGACCATTAGTACTTCATTGGAGAGGAAGAAGGTCAACACGGATACAGCAGTTGCAGTACCCAAAGAGGATTCCAGTTCGCAGCAAGAAAATGAATTGTCGGAAGTGGGCAGAAAGCGTCCGTCCAGTTTTGCGTTTGCGTCAAGTCCAGAGAAACAAAAGCATGAGATGAAGTTTGCAAAGCCTTCATTTTTTAACTCCGAAGACCTGCGCAAAACTGTAGATGAAGTTCTTAATGAGACGTCTCAAAGTAGTCAGTCCGATACTCAACTTACTGACAGTGTGATGGATGGCTCGTCATTGGGCAATTCTAACGAAATTTCAAATGAGACATCTCAAAATGATCAGTCCAACGCTACCTCTGCTGACGCTGAGATGGATGACTCATTACTATGCAGCTTTAGTGAAGATGCTTGTTTTCCTCCAGAAACTGAACAGGACGAATTCTCAACAATTGACACCAGCATGATTTCAAATTTGATACAGTCACTGTCTGACAGCATCGATGAGGACACTTCCAAATCTAATCAATGTAGTAGTAGTTACGGGTCTGGTTCCGGATCGTGTCAAGGAAGTGAAGATTCTCAAGAGAGCAGAAAGCGAATAGCCAGTTTTGCGTTTTCACCAAGTCCAGAGAAACCAACTAAGGCAAGAAAATTTTTTAAAAGCGACAGAGGAGCACGTGTAACAAGAGCAGCGTTTTCTATAAACTCTATATACAAACCCCCAAGTCCGCTGAAGCAGTTTAGAAAAAAATCAGAACCGAGTCCAAGTCCTAGTCTTGCAAAATCCAGAAAATCCACACGAGCTGAGACTATTAATCGGCGTGGTTCCGGTCAGTTGTCCAGCCGTTTACTTACAGACAAAAATACTGATGATAAAAGCAACGAGTGCGACAAAGACGAGTATTCGGAAATGGAAATTGACACGAAGAAAAAACCTGGTCGCGTTTTGAAGAAAATAAATTATGATGAATCTGAAGATGCGAGCGCATCAGTGGAAGCAGCGGCGCCTGAAACAAAAAAGCCTGGTGTGGTGGATATATTTGATGAAGTTCCTCAGCATACGTCAAAAAAGAAAGTGAAAGGGAGGCGATTTAATGCCAGAAATCAAACTTTGGAAACGTAAGTTTTATAGCAAATTTATGACATTGCCAACAATCCTGTCTTTAATCGCTTGATTACATAATATTTTTGTCTTGAATATTTTCTAATTGAATTATTATTTTGCAGTAAAATGTCAAAAGGAAAATTGGAGGACAATTATGTACGTATTGACACAACCAAGAAAGTTTTTGTACGAGGACATAAAAAGATATCAGCCATTAAAATGAAGCGCCTGGACTGGAAGCACAGAAAATCTGTACAGGGAAGAGAATCAGCCACGAAAACATTTACTTGTCACAAATGTGGGGAGAAAGGACATTTCAGTAAATTTTGTCCCCAGAATGCTGTAACTACCGAAGAGGCCCCAGGTGAAGTAGACAATAGTCCATTTCCTACCATCGAAGAAGCAGTTAGGATGGTACATAAGACCACCACCTCCAATACCAATACGAGAACCAATATTTACATGCCAAAGACAACGGAAGACATCACTGCAGAGGACGATGGAAACGAAGTGGACGGGTCAAAGGAGAATTGTAACTCTGACGCCTTCCGTTTGCAATCGCAACAAGAGCCTGTTGGTCCAGCGCCTCAGTTGCTTGAGTTGGTGGATCCATTCTTTAGTAGTGAAGATTCGTCATGCCCAGGTACCCCTAAATGTCTCAATCTGTTTTATTAAATAATCTAATTTAATGGTGTTTATGCAATATGAGTACAAGTGTGGCACGTTTTTGATTTCTTTCATCTTTGTTCAATTGTACAGACGAAGAGGAACAAATCATGAAAGAAGGAGTTGAGGCGTTTGGTTACGAAAACTTTAGGACTGGTCAACGAGAAGCAATTCACAGGGTTTTAAAAGGACTATCCACATTATTGATATTGTCTACAGGAACCGGAAAAAGTTTGTGCTACCAGCTTCCAGCGTACCTCTATCAAAAAAAGTATCCCGGGGCCATGACTTTATGCGTGTCACCTTTGGTGAGCTTAATGGAGGACCAGGTAATACCAACACATGGACAGTATTCATTACTTTTATTGTGGTGTTAATGGCAGAACGTATTGTAACCTATTATTTTAAAAATACTCCCAGGTCCAAGGCATCCCTCCTTTCCTAAATGCGGCCTGTCTACATGGTGGCATGACTGCAAAGCAGAAATCAGTTGTGCTGGACAAAGTTAAATCAAAGAAGTTGCACATTCTCCTCGTTTCTCCAGAAGCAGTTTGTGGAGGACTATTTGGATTATTGAAGGGAAATAGCGATAATCTACCTACAATAAGCTGATCTGGACCTACCAAAAGAAAACATTACTACCCTTTTATGCTATTTGGAACTGGGGGAAAGGAAGTGGATCGAAATCCTGCCACTAACCTACGAAACGTGTACAATACAGTCATATGTCGGAGCGAAACTGTTGAAATCTGCTGCTTCTCGTGTAAGTCCTCTTTTACCTTGATTTAGGGAAGATAATTACATATGTACCAGTAAATTTGAGTGTGTATATTTTAAAATTATAGTGTCCACCGTTGGCGGTAGCAATCGCTTTACAAAAAGAAAAGAACAAATTTCGTGATACGGACACATATCTGGAATTTAACGTAATTGAAGCAGCAGCAACGGTTGGATGGAGTAGCAGTGTAGTGAAGAGAGAACTAAAACAACTTGAATGGATGGGATCACAGTTTGATGATAAAGGTATGTATGATTTCCATTTAAAGGACAGGCAGCTAATATGCATAATATGCGTTTATTATTTTTAATAACCGATTTCTTTATTCATTAACAGGCAATCCGACAAGGTTTCGTAAATCTGGGATCCTTGTAGAATTTTCAGGTTTAGCTTACCGTGTAAAATCTGGTAGCTTAACTGATGACGAGGCAGATGAAGTATTAAATTCATTGCATGGGCGAAATGTTACGCAGGAGCAAACGGAGTTGTATCAACTTCAGCGGGTGTACCAGGCACTTCTAAGGTATAAGCGCAAATGAAGGGTTATATATACAATTTATAATTCAACAGCCATAACTTAATTAATGTTCTTTTTAGTGTATCCCTCCCGAACGTAAATAATTTGTGCGACACTTACGATGAAGAAAAGAGCAACCAGCTAAAGAAATTCATTTACGAGTACTTTAGCGAGAGTAGCGAGACTATTCAGACAGGAACAGAGGCAGTACATGCATTAGACGTAAGCTGATAAGCGTATCTGTTCTCTGCGGTTTATTGATGCACCTAAATTCAAAATAATTGAATTCCAATTTTTATGTCTATTCTGTTTAGCCGCCATTGGATCCCGGCAAGGAAGAAGACCTACGACGCAGTATACGGTTGTTAATTGATAGCAATAGAGATGTCAATTTTACAACACGCTCCATCGCCCGAATATTTCAAGGAATTTCGAGTCCATGTTTTCCAGCAGACGTTTGGTACAGAAACAGGGACTTTTGGAGACGTTTCCTCGATATTGATTTTCATGTAATATGTCGAATTGCATCTACAGAACTATAAATTTATACCATTGATTCAAATTGTTTTATTATTATTACTAATTTATTATTCTCATTTTATTTTAATTTCGTATGATTACATATTCACTTAAATAATATATTTTACCTTTTACTGATTTTTGTGCAATTTTTTTATAATTTTCAATTTTCGAATGCGCCTGAACGTTTTAATGAATGATATAATTATATCCAGAATGTTTGTATATATATTTAATACTTCGAATGAAATGAAACTTGTATGAAAGATTTGATTAAACATAATTAAAAACAGTTTGTATACATAACTAAAGATATGGCCAAATTTATTGTTAGGATAATCTATTCTCTTTTCATGTGAATTTTAATGAGAAAATTGGGCACTTCAGGATGTAAACAAGGTTAAATTGAATTACCTCATTGTTTTATAGACATTATGCGAACAATAGGTATTTAAAAAGCTACGCATATCCACAATGACCCGTGAATAATGACATTCCACACCGGGTAAACGACTATAGCTGTGTACTTTTTCTTAATACAACATGTAGGTATATTGTTTATAACCCATAATTTTGCCATACAAATTAGAACGGAAATGGGACGTTAGCCCATAATTAGCTGTAGCATTACCCGTAACGAATTTTCACATATCATTTTTTATCGCTATCCAACAAGCCGACAGAGACTATGACGTGCGAATGTATGCGGAATAAGGGTGGTGGATGAGTTTGCAGTTTGCTTGTGCAAGAGATGTGGACACATGTGTGTGATGACTGAGCCTTTTTCAGTCTGCTGGAGTACCTAGAATAAAAAAATTGTTTTCCTGTGCGTATTTTTATATAATATTTGCAATGTTTTGTTATCAGTAAAGGTGCAGCAGTATTGGTTTTAGGGTTAGTCTGTCAAGCAAATATTTGTTTTAGTTTGGAAGCTCTTTAATAAGCCATTTGGAAGCTACCGGTTTAACAGTTTTGTTTTCCCTGCTTGCAATAAACTGCAGTATATCATGGTGGACGAAACCCATTGCAATGGTGAAACATCATATCCGGTGTATCTGGATTATAATGCTACCACTCCTCTGGATGAGCAAGTGGTGGAAGAGGTGTCCAGAAGTTTAAAGGATCACTGGGGGAATCCTAGCTCTTTTCATGTATTTGGCCAGCAAGCCAAAGCTGCCATTGAACAAAGTAGAGTAGCTGTGGCCAGAATGCTAAATGCAAATCCTGAAGATATCATCTTCACCTCTGGTGGAACTGAGGTAAACTGACTGAGATTAGCATTAAATATTATATAAAAATGAAAAACTTTGCAATTTTTATGAGAACAAGAGTATATTCTTTATGCATTTTTACTTTCCCAAAGGCAAACAATTATGCACTATTATCGCTCATCAAATCGGCCCAAAATGAATATCCAGAAATTACGCCTCATGTAATTACCAGCAATGTAGAACATGATTCTGTTGCGAATGTTCTAAAAAATCAAGAAACTTTGGGGCAAATAGGTATTGATATTATTTTGTCAAGCCATTTTTAGCTTTCAAACCAGTTCCCAATTTAATATTAGTGAACACCATTTTTTAAATATATTTTAGAATTAACTTTTGTCGAGGTGGACAAGCATGGTCAACTACACGGGGAAGATGTATTGTCTCTTGTTAAGGATAATACATGCGTGATTTCCATTATGCACGCCAATAATGAAACCGGAATTCTTATGCCCATTCAAGAAATAAGCGGTCAATTGGAGAAAGTAAATTTGGCTAGAAGGACAAAGGGAAAGTCGCAAATTTTCTTTCATTGCGATGCTGCTCAAACTATTGGGAAAATACAAGTTGATGTAAAAAATTTGGGAGTAGATATGCTAACAGTTGTTGGACATAAGGTATACATACTGCGATCCCTTTAGAAAGTTATCTTAACATAACTAACTGCATTAACTGAATTTCATCTATTGGACTCTTTTTATACACGCTAGTTTTATGCGCCCAGAATTGGAGCTCTCTACTGCAAAGATTTGATGCAAAATTCTTTCCTTCTTCATCATCCATTTCAAGGAGGAGGTCAAGAAAGAGGATTTCGGTCAGGTACTGAAAATACTCCAATGATTGTGGGTCTGGGGAAAGCAGCCGAATTGGTACATGCAAATTTGAATAGCTACACAAAGACAATGAGAGAATTGGCAGAGATATTAATGCTTCAACTGCAGGTGCTTGAACACATTAAAATTGCACATTCTTTATATGCCCCATATTAAAATAAAAAATATATATTTATTATTCCATGTATTGATTTGTTGTTTAGAATAGTATACAAGGGCTCAAAATAAACTTTTCCAATGTGGAACAACGCCTTCCAAATACAGTCAGCGTCTGCTTGCCAGAGGGACTCCAGGCTAATTTCATCCTTAAAGAAAAATGCAAAGGGAAACTTTTAGCAAGTCTGGGCGCAGCATGTCATTCCGACATAGAGAAACCATCAGGTCTGGTGAAAGTTTTTTTCATTTTTGTGAAAGCCATCTCATTTCCGGTTTCCCCATTATAATATTATCATTTCCTCGTTTCTCTTTCATCTCCAGAAATTCTTTTAGCCTCCGGACTTTCTCCGTCAGAAGCTTCTCGGACAATTCGATTGAGCGTTGGAAGAACAACAACCAGAAAGGAAATTGCGGACGCTGTGAAAACTTTGAATGAGGCTTGCATGCAAGTGGAAGTCTGAACTAGAGTACTTACTCTACTACACATAGCAGATATTATTTATTCTTCTTCAGTTACCCCAAAATTATCTCCAGTTAGCATGTTCACTCATATTTGAATTGTCATCAAACCTTACTTGTATTACAAATATGCACTCAACTCAACAATGCAAAAAAGTATTAAAACTTCAAGATTAAAAATATGGGGCAAAGTGAGAAAACTCTTCAAAATAACTTATAAATTCCTCTAATTACACTCAAATTTCTTTAACTTTTCTTTCCTCATCTCATGGTCATCTTCACACCAATTTCGCATCTTGATTGCATCTCGTGCAGTGTTGCAATCAAGCCATCAATTTGCTGCAATCCGCAACGCAGTCCTTGCCCGTCTGCCTCTGCACCCTATCTTGTTGTACTCGTGGATCATATGTTTCGTATGAATGGTGTGAAACGCATCATCATTCACCCATCTCGTCTCACTGCATCTGCACCACAAAAACAAGTGAAGGACCCGTCGTAAAAAAGATAATTGGATTAAGAGGAGGATTTTTAATCAGAGATGTACAGTGACTGCAGTACAGTGTACTCCTCCCTTCTGCTCGCCATTCAGTCAAGTCTACAGAAAGTCTACCTTTTTAGTTAAATTTATTTAAAGTTTATGAGATGACCTGATTAAGTCACCTGTTTTTTATTTATCAATAATGCAGTCAACAAGACAATTAGTAAATTATCTAGAGGGCGTCCACTGGAACTTGTAGAGAGATGATGACTGGATTTTATGTGTGATTCTTCTTGTCACAAACGATGTACTAGGATTAAATATTTAAAGCTTAACTACGCCTTTTTCTCCAGAGGCTGTGTATACACATGAGAGAGATGTTTTTATTTTAATGAAGAACCGTGCTTAGTTAGTTTGTGGTGTGTTTAATTAAATCATGTTAGTTAATTGTAGCTAGTGATTTTTTAAGTGTTATTTTTATTACTCGAAATCGCAATTTTCGGATTTTATGCATAAACTAAGCACGGTACAACAAGTGCGGTTTTGCAATGGAGGAAAGCGCTGTAAAACCTCGGGACCTTATAAGGTCATCCTTTAGCTCCAGAGTTGCCGTTTTATGCTCCCCCGATGCGGATTCGCTGATAAGGCAGTTTAACTTGAATTTTACTCAGTTAGCTCAGCCTTTCTCCAGGCTTACTTGTGAAGGTACCCAGGCGTTTTATTAGGTTTATCTTCTGCTTAAACATTTTTTTCTGGAGAGTGATCACGTTTAAAATGCTTTATTTTTTTTGTATGTATGTTTTTAGCATCGTGGCAAGATCCCAACGGACAACTTATCTTGGTAAAGGATCTACATCTTACGTTAGAAAATATTGGGGAGTGGAAGAAACCGGAAATTGATGCGCAAAAAAGTCGCCGCCTCCTTACAAACGTGGTCACCCAAACGCCGCCCCCATTAGTTGCGCCTACGGAGTCGCCAGAGTATAAAACACTGAAATTAGATGGGAAGAGTTCAAATTATCAGGTCCGACTCCCCGGTCGAACTCTTTGGTTTGAAACTTGGAGAAAGTCGTTTCTGAAGCTGCAGTCAAATATTTATGGTAACCAGCACGAGTTCCTAAATCACTTTGTCGCTTGTGTGCTGGTCATTTCATCGTCAGAAGTGAAGAGTTCCGAAGATGTTGCAAATGTAGTGGGAAGGCTGAGTAAAGTTCAACAACAGCATCAGTATGACCACCCTAATACATGGATTCTGCCGTCCGTTCTAAAATACTACTTAATTTTACAGGACAATCAGGCGAACGATGACGAGTAAGTCGATAAAATTTACTGCTTTTACAAATAATAGCTTTACTGTTTTATATCCGTTGTTCATTGTTCATATTGTATGTTATTTTAGGGCAGAACATGTATACCAAAATTTTCGTACCATGTACGGTGGCAATTTTTGCCATTTATTGAAACTTCGGGTGGATAAAGAAGTTTCTGAGTCGGAGGTGCTATTTCCAAATCCTTGGCATCATCTCGCTGAACAAGAAGAGACCATGGTATATGATTGCGATTTCTTCCTCAGTTTAAGTTATGCCGAACAACTAATGTGAACTAAAACTAATAAAACCATAATCCTTTTTCTAATGAAAGATGGCAACCACTGTGAATGACAATGAAGATAAAATGATGGATGAAGGCATTGAAAATATTGTTCAATCAGATGTACTACATCCTCTTAGTCCGGATTGTGAAAAACCTCCTTCAATCATATCTCAAAATGGCGAAATACCCAACGGGGTGAAAAACGTGACGAAGCAGGACTATGGTGCTGCTTTGACGTTTAATGACGTTCGTAGAATTCAGTTAACTTTCAATGAGTTTATATCAAAGGCTCTACTACCATATATGGAAAGACAATGCAGAAATCTTAATGAATCGGTATGCTAAACTAAACTAAAATATTTTCTACTTCAAATGACATTAAAAACTCTCTATACTATAACCTTTCTTTCTGTCATGTTTTAGATAATGAACCGACGAGGAATGAGCAAGTCATTTTTCAGTGCAACAAAGCGACTCTTCGGTACATCGAGTAAAAGCACTCCATCAATTGTGTAAGGATAATAAGCATTTTCGTTTGTTTATTCAATAAATTAAGTAATTTTATACATTAATGACTTATTTTTATGGAATTCTTAATGGTGAATTTAGTTACGCGTCAGAGTCTGTAGAAATACTAAGTCGCAAGTTAGGAGACATTTACTTCCTTTTCGGTCATTACGGAGGAGCTTATCAATTGTATCACCAACTTAAAAAGGACTTTTATGGAGATGCAGCATGGCTCTACTATTCATCCGCGCTGGAATTAGCGGCTATAGCTCATTTTATGATGTCTCAGTCGGAACCTCCCTTGGCGGTGGCTAGAGCTTTTCCTGTGCATTACGTTAACGATGCCATTGGGATCTACTATTCATCCGCTCTGGAATTAGCGGCTATAGCTCATTTTATGATGTCTCAGTCGGAACCTCCCTTGGCGGTGGCTAGAGCTTTTCCTGTGCATTACGTTAACGATGCCATTGGGCATTTTATAGACCAATGCAGGCAAGTATTAGCTAATGAACTTCATTTAATGATATTGAGATAGATAAATTTTGAATGTAATGGAATGATTGTGATTGGCTGTATTAGAATGACGGATTCCGCTACCAGATGTGCTATAATTTGTGCAGAATGCCTAAAGCAACTAGACAATTACGCAGAGGCTGCTGCAATATTCATTAGAATGACTTCGGAAGACTGTGATTTGCGATCTGCCTTAATGCTGGAACAAGCAGCGTACTGCTTTCTAGAGTTGAATTCCCCCAGGAAGTATGCCTTACACTGTGTTTTGGCTGGTAAATGAACTGAAATATTATATTCACGTTAAACGTTAATTTTTAGTTACTCTTAGGATTAAACTCATAAGGTGAACTTGGAAATTTTGACAGGTTATAGATATGCCAAAGCTGGGCTAAAGAGTCATTCTTTGAATTGTTATCGCCAAAGCTATCAAATTTACAATGGGAGGGGCTGGCGGTGTGCAGAAGACCATGTTAATTTTACCATTGCCAGGCTCCAAAACTTACTCCAAATCCCAGAAGGTGTTACAAAGCATTTAATGTCGACACTTGTCTCTCCTTCTCCACAGCCTTCACATCAAATACAGACTTTTTATAAAGAATTCTTGTCAATCATGACGGTAAGGATATGAAAACAGTAAATATATTACAGTAAAACATGTGCTTATCGGTAATCAAATTTGAATCACTTGTCATTATATTTTACTTTTATATTACAGACCATCAAAACAAATTCCCATCCTTTTGAGTTTTTCATTCCGACAATAAAGTTTTCTGACATGAAAATTAGAATAGCAGTAACTGACCTTGAGACTGGCGAATGTGAAGACGTTTCGAGTGACGAAGAAAATATTTCCGTTACAAAGTAAGTCGTAACACCTCTCGTTGTCTGATGTTGAACAAATACTATAGACCAAAGATAATTAATTTGAGTGCATTTCGATATTTTAGCTGGGATCATTTAGAGGAACAAGTTGTACGAGAATGTATCGGCCGTTCTGTGAAATCATTTAAACCTTCGCGACTGTTATTCTCTGGATTTTTAGATAACACAGTCAATCCTACAGTGCCTTGTGATGGTAAGCACGCTATTTAATGCATCTCTAATTATGTCCATTAAGCAATCTTATATCTAAGAGTGGGTTATTTACAAAAGGAATTTTAATGTTTTGTAGAACAATTTTTTATCGAGCTCCTCTTTTTCAACCCACTAAAAATTCCACTATCGCTGCGGAATGTTACATTAAGGTTTGACCAAGATAAACAGGTTGATGTCAACACTATTGCTGAGTTGGAATTGGAGTCTGAAGCTTCAAAAATTGTAAGTCTTGGTACATATCTAACTAAAAGCAAACCGGCTTACATTAAGATGTGAATGATTGATAAGTGTGTTTCCCAATGCAGCTCAGATTTGTCGTATCGTGTCACAATGAGGGTCTGACGACGTTGGAAGCTGTTCATTACGAGCTGGAACTGGCAGGAAATCGGGTGCACTTTCAGCAGCGAGTCATTTTAAAAGGTCCGAGACTTAATGGGACCAAAGCTGAAAGATGTGGGAAAATATACGCAAAAGACTTAAGGAACAAGATTCGTGTTACTGATAGATTGCCTTTGTTTCAGGTAAGCATGATAAAATATTTTGTCTTTGTTGAAATATGGAAGATGTATGTTCAAATGTATTAACGCTTTCATTTTGTCATACAGGCCAGTGTCAGCGGCCTACCTGAGACATTTTTCCATGCACAAGCTGCAAATTTCGACATCATCCTGGAAGAGAAATCAAAGTGTACCACAAATAGCGTCATGTCATTGTCTAAAATCATTGTTGCTGCAGAAAACATGGAAGATACTCTTCAAGTCCTTGCTACTCATACAGATGGGAGTGATAGTAGCTTCCAAATCGGTTCAACGGGCAAAAAATTTACTCAACTTGTTTGCAAAGACTACGCTTCAAAACTGAAAATCCCGTGCGTTTTCAAAGCTCCACAGAGTGGAGATTTTACAGTGCTTGATATCCTAATTCTCTATGAAATTTTAACCAAGTCACCTGCTGAAAAAAGAACTCATCGTGTAGTTAGAGTTTCAATTAAATTGCCATTAACTCCGGCTGTTCATGTCGAGTATAGTTCTTTAAAAATGCTGGACTGTGTCACCTACTTGGGACTCCTGAGATTATACAATTTAAACCGTAGTAAGTACCAAATTCATAAACTATGCAAGCTATGAACTATCAGTTAAAATAAATGTGTTGTCTTTTAATGAGATTATCTTTTTTATCCTCTAATAGGATTACAACGTTTTGGTAAACAAAATATACTTTACTCCACCTGATGTAAATGTGATTGATCTATGCTCCATGTCATCCAAAAAGAAAAGAAACGGAACGGCTCGCCGATGAGGAGGATGCTGTCATTAAAATGAACAAAAATGAATCTAGGAATATCGTGTTGAGATTCCAGGATGCCAGAAGCGCTGCCAAACTCCCAAAAAGTGATATAAATATTAATGTCCAGTGGGGAATAAAAAAGTCTGACAATGAAACTTTGGCAGTGGGGAATAGTCAGATGAAAATCCAAGAAGCGATAACATCTATAGAGAGCACGTTTGTATTTCAAGTGAAGCATCCGAACAGAATATTCGGCGATTTTTCGGCATCTTCCGTACACTTATGCAGCATAGATTTAAAAATACATTCCAGGACTAGTGGAAACTTTACCATTCAGCTAGAAAATAACCCTCCCAAAGACGAGTAAGTGAAAAACAATTTTAATTGATTAAATCTATATAGTATTAGCGGTTGCAGTTGTTTTAGAGTGCATTTATTAACAACCCGATAATAAAATTTATACAACCTGTTCTTTTCTGTATTTTTGTTACACAGTATTACATCCACCGGTCCTTCTTTACGTGCGTCGGGAGATATTTTTCTGACTGGGAAAACGAGTTGGAAATTACAACTAAATGCATTGGAAACAGAAACGGTGACTTACAATGTAGGAGTCGCGTGGCCGGGTGTTTATAACGCTGCACCTTTTATAATTGTAACTGATGTTGATAGAGGTGTGCAAGAGACTTACTCGCTGCACAGCCCGATAATTGTTGCTCAGTCATTGTCGTGCTAGTGGATTGAAAATTACTAATATTTATACTTTAAAATAAACAAAACTCAGAAAATCACGTTCGCCTGATACTTGCTCATCTTTGCCATTTCTATCTGGCCATATTGCATTGGAAAAATATCATATTCCATTTTCCAATTCCAATGTTCCATCTAATACTGGTTTTATTGGCTACCGTTTCAACAAGTGGGATCGTCGGAGAGTAAGTCTGTGTTAACCGGTGCTGTTAGGTGCCTTTCCACATTCATATACGTTAAATTAATGTAAATCAAGTTGCTCGCAATTTTCCCCATACCATTGTCTGTTATTATTGTAAAGTTATGGTTTTGTTTTCTAAGTATTAGTGTAAATGTTTTACTTTCCCATTCCCCATTCATGACTCATAATCAACTTCAAGGTCATTTGAAAGCTCGAATGATGATGGAATGGTGCTCTAATAGGCTGATGGTGTATTCTGAGAGGTCATGGTCACGCTATGAATTTCTTAGTACTAGTAGCCGTTCCCCTGTCTCTGATAAATTCATTTTTTCATGTACTTAAATTGCTTTTAGGCACGATAAAAAAAGCCTGTTAAACCAATTGGTGGTGCTGGCACATGCGCATAGCCCAATTATAATTCATTCCAAATAGAGGTTATTTGTCCAGGGTTTATTTCTCCTTTTGTCGAATAGTAGACAAAATAGGACCAGAGCTGATTAGACCATGCCATACTTATAAAGCAGTAAAAATGTCCGTAGGTTAGCTAAATATTAAGACTGAATGGTTATTCAGTTATATAACCTAAATATATGCGGCAAGACAGATTTTACCAAAACATGGATCTGTGCTGTGAATTCAAGCATAAAACTGGCGAAACTATATAATTATTATTGGACACGTGAGCCGGAGTGGAACCCTAATTTCTCCAGCAGTTATTCTCACAGAGTTTGAGGTCTATTATTTACCATCTTCGCTAATAAAATACAAGGTTGTGTCATTTTGCCCCGATTTTCTGAATGCTTAATTATGTTGCATTACATTAGCTAGAAAAGCAATTTTGATCCAGTTTATTATGTAAACTGTTTGAACGATAATGAATTTTGAAAGTAGAGCCTTATATGCACTTTGTTTGCATTTTTTCTTCACAATTGGAATAAAAGAAAGTTCCATATTATGTTGAATGTCGAGTTTTTAAATTCAAATTCGGCCAGTCTTTCCATTTATTTGTCTACAGATTCTCGCCAAGTTGTCACATTTGAAGAAGAACGATCCAGACAGGAAAATGTAGGTGGACGACCTAACAGATTGGTACAAAAAATCAAGAGCAGTAACTTGCTGCTTTAATAAAATCATAAAACCTCATAGAACAATAAAAAAATTGTTTCGTTCAAACATCAGCATTATCATTTTAAACACCATTCGCTGATATTTGCGAACACGTCATTTTCCTGCGTCTCAGGTTACATTTTTATGATGATTCATAGCCACAATTCTCGTAAACACTTTAACAACCATGTACAATCAAAAGAATGTGTGCATTCAGTTTAGTCT
>JAHZMV010000633.1:0-17596 GCA_027743765.1 Coecobrya sp. COE2
ATAGAGCATAGACATGTAGTTAATTTTAGGGATAGACACAAAAATTGCATAAATGATGCATAAAGTATCTATAATTCCGATAAACTGTAATAGATTTTTATATAGACTGCGCTAGTGCTCTCTGTATCTCAAAGAATAGTGAAAATTCTTTTATGAACACAAACGGTACGTCTAAGCTAGCTCTCGGGAGATAATCACTGCCGTCAATGGAAAGTGTCAGTCTAAAGGTAAGAAACTATTACAGTAGCTGAAACTAAATCCTTTATATTTTTATTTTTATGTACGTTTTCAGCATTATCGAAAATATGGATTTCAGATATATTTTACTGCAATGGAATGTAGGCTAAAAACCTTGCAACATGAATTATTTGTCAGCTCAGAGTTCATAACGAAATTCTTAAGTTACAATCAAATTTTTTACTCATATTTAATATTTATGTGTGCCTACATGTCCTTTGTATCAGTGTGTTGAAACAACGAAAGAAGAATAATGTGGTCTCATTAGTGGAAGAATTTTGTCACATTTGACACTTTAACACGTACCATCTATATCATTTTTATTGGCAACATATGAAACATCACAAAGTTTACTTGCATTATTAAGGCACATTATGGTTATAAATTGTTCTTTCCAGTTTTTTTCCGAATTCTGCTCAAACCTCTGGAAAATCAACACGTTCAGCCAACTTTTACTCTTCGGTTGATAGTTTGTTACCGACAGTTTACGTTTGAGGAAAGAACACGCTCAAAAACTTGTCATTCATATATAGGTATACCTATATTTAGGATCTACCTACCTACTATTTAAATATGTATATTTATTTATTATCATCACAGTATTTGTATCGCAGTATTTCTCAACGGATTGTGTACGATTGTCCTAAATTTGCTGAGAATACAGACGCAGCAAGTATGGATTCATCCTGAAAACTTTCAGGCTTAACAATAATTATTGTTGGAAGTACTAGCTTGATTCCAATTATTACGACAACTCACGTAATAAATTTCTCATCTTTGCTTTTCGTTATTTCATCTATCTGGAAGCAGAGTGCGTCCTACATTTTATATTATAAGCTTACCAGCACTTCATGCCGACATGTTTCAAGTTCTACTCACAAAGAGTATTTGCTATAGATCTACACACGAGTCTCTCTTCTCTGCATGTGCATTTTGTTGTTTTGTGAGTACTACAAGGGATTATTTTCACGAGGGAAACTCTGAAACATTCAGTTACTCGTTCAGAGCATTTTCCACATTTGTCAAGCAGCTTGTTCGACTGAGAACATGCTTATACTCTCACTGAATTATAGCTCCAACAGAAGAAACAAAACAAGATGGTTTTCATGAGTGAGTGAGAAACATTCTGCAGTGCTGGAGAAAAGAGAAACGGAAAAGTTGAATATAAATCCACTTTTGCTACTTGTGCAAAGTTCCGAATTAAATGCAAATATTAAAATGTTTATAGGTATGACGCATATATACATCTAAATTGGTGTTGTTGGCAGTTAGTTCTTATGATGAACAAACTGTGCATATTTTAACGAATTGGAAAAGAACAAGGGAAAAGAGGAAGGAAATTCATGCATACGTATGTACACAGGGAAAGAACTGAGACGTTTCAAGGAAACCGTTCGTGCTCTGTCGCATTTGTGAGTTTTCTTGCTGTGTGAGTGTGTGTTTGGCTATTTAGTTGGCATATACAAATACATTCCCTTGCACCATCTGAGCCACACTCACGTTTTCCAAATTGCCTGAATAACGATGATGGTGATGCTGATGCAGAATGTTTCCTCTTTCACTCACTAATACATACAAAACAACAACACAGACACATGAAATTGTAAAAGGATACCCTTATGTGACTCTTTTAGAATTATCATCATTAAAATGAGGGAAAATACCATGTCGGAGTACGCGACTGAGCAACGATATGTTGACGACGAAGACGAGTCGGCATCTACTTTTCCCGTCATCACGATAATGTGTCTTGTGTCTCATCTGATCTCGCGTTCTCTATATTACGTCATCATCACCAAGTACTCCGTAAAAATAAATGTACAGAAATGAACATATACGTACAGAGCGCCCGCATTGCAAACAACTTTCTTTAGCATTTATGTTCATTTTCCAACTACTAAAGATAAGCATGTACGCATTTTACAAAATTTTGAAACTATAATATTTATAGTCTCGATTTGCATCACAAGCCAGAAACATGCTATGTATGATAGCATGATTCTTATTTGTAATACGGAAAATTTGGAGGGAAACAGATGCGAACGTATTAGGTATTTAAATACATTTTAACGACTATACCAAACAGACGTTTTATGAAATTTAATTTCATAATATCGCTATAAGTGAACAATTGCTTTACAGTGCAGTCTTCATGCGTACTCAACTGATTGAAAAGGTTCGTAAGGAAAGTCTTGATTCCTCCTGACTTGATTCCCCCTCTTTTCCCGTTTCATCATCGCTCTCTTCTCGCAGCATAATCTGCTCCAAACTCTGTTGTGAAGTATCAATGCAAGAATTAAACTTCACTAAATTTAAGGATCTCTTGGTTTTCCCCTTTCTCCACACTCGACTCTGTACTACATTGAAAGCAACTAAATACGTTTATACAACACTACTATACTACGAATATACACTAACGTAATTCATCTGAAGTTTTTGATAGTTGCTCTGCTTACTCACTCTTTCACAATTGTACAGTAAACTGTATAGAGTTAACCGCAGCCACAGCTTGTTAACATGTACATATGCTAAAAATTCAAAAGGCCCCAATTCACGTAGGTATATACATAAAAATTTGTTTTGTTTCAACTTTCGAATGTTACATTTACATAATATACGTGAATAAGACCTATGCATAATTTTTATACTGACCGAAGTACATAATATGTACTTCAGTATAAAAGAACTCTTGGGTCCATACTTACTGAAGATTTTATACATATCTACATACATTGGGCTTTGGGCTCTAGTGGATTGGATATAGTGTGTATAATACAAAATATTCTAAAGTGTTCCAAATTTGCGTAAGGGCTTATGTATCATTACGCACCAATTAGATGGTTGATTAACCTAGTATCTCATTAGAATCCCCTTTTCCTTTCTGCTTCTCTAATCGCTGTGCCTGGGATACACTGTCCGCTTGTGATGATATTTTTGACATGGTTTCTTCGTACAGTTTGTCAATGTAAAATGTAATATGTACCAAATGTTCAAATACCAACGATGAATGAATGGAGTTTAAAGAATATGCACACATGCGTAGTTTACACAGTCGTATACAATCGAAAAACGCAGTTTAAAGTCTACACTATAAGTTGTAAATACTTACAAAACAGTTTTAGTTACATTAAATTTACACTTACACTTTTCATTGGTTTCGGATGTGTCGAAAGTCCCATATTTTAAAATAATATGGCTCAACTGAACGAAATACTGACGGTTTTTAATTTATAAGTTTTGCTACCTTCTCACATGAAAATTGTAATATTTTTAGTATAAATATGGCATGGGTAAATCCATTAATGCAATATGCAGCTATAATTTATTATTTTAATGTACCAAGTTGTATGTCGAACTCAGAGCAAGCTTCAGTACTTTGCTAGTTTACTTTTCTTTGAAAACTATTTTGAACGAAAGGAAGCAAACAATTCTGAAAATGGGGAAAGCAACACAACTGAAGCGGCAACATCTTTGTATGTAAACAGAAAATCTGTAGACAACTGTGTCTTTTTTGTTGTGTTGTACTTTTACGTGTGATAGAGGAAATAACTTGATTCTTTTGACGACTGGAAAAGGGTTCCTGTTTTCTTGATGCTTTCTGCATAATTATGGGGATACATGCACAGCAACAAAGTAACATGAACTTCATACAGCCCTGTATAATTGCATTTTTTATAAAAGTGCTATCTTGAAACACTGTACTATTGTACCTAAAATAAATAGTAATTTTGGTGACATTTTAGACACCTTATACGCTAGATATATTTCGGAAGATTTCTTGTCTTTAAAATGCCTATAAAACGACGAATTTACATTACTATCTGTACAAAGCGCATAATTTTAATCCTTTAAAACCTAATTATATGAAAAATAAAACTGCTTACTATATTTTATTCCGAAATACATTTAACAATCTATTTTTCTTAACAAAATTTTAAGAACTTCTGAAAGGGAAAATACGGAAAACTATTTATTTTAATATTTTTGTATCAAATCTTTACTTACTTCTTATTTCGGCATTTTTAAAACTCATTATATTGGTTTCAATGTAATTTCTTAACAAAAATAGTATTTTAGATAAGAACGATGCCAATTTAATAAATTACGACATAAATCCATTTGCCACGACTATCAAATTAATTGACGGATAGCTGATTACAGCGAATAAAAATGGCAAAAAGGAAAAACCAGGGAACACATATGCCTTGCTTTCGTTATGCAAAAATGGAATGTAGTTTGTATAGCTTTGTATACACTCTTGTGTCATCAGTAATAGTGGAAATTATAAGTACAATAAAAATTATATTATTAATTATTATTACTATTATTAATTATCATTACTATTATTAATTATAACAATTATAAAAAAAATAAGTACAGTAAAAATTATAAGTCACCAGTATAAGTACAATTTTTTTGGTAACTTGATGTTTGCGATCATGAACGGTCAGGGTCGATCATAATAAATAATGTTTTTGCTTGCTTGCATAGCAAACTGATTTTTTTCTTGGGCTTTAATTGCACTCCTTGTAATAGATAGTAATATAAATTTCAGAAAATGGTGGAATTTTCTACATGGATTAATAACAAATATTATAAATATTTAGACGAGATTTTCTGCAAACTCTTTGGATGCGTTTCATGGTTATAATTCCATACAAGTAGTGGCTTGGGCATGAAAATCCAGCACAGCACTGGCTACTAGTCATTGGTTGTAATACTAATGCTCTACATGATATGCTAGTATTATATGTAATTACAATAAATGTTCGCATACTGCTGGATTTAAACTTTTCNAATTCCATACAAGTAGTGGCTTGGGCATGAAAATCCAGCACAGCACTGGCTACTAGTCATTGGTTGTAATACTAATGCTCTACATGATATGCTAGTATTATATGTAATTACAATAAATGTTCGCATACTGCTGGATTTAAACTTTTCCTGATTTTTTCCACTTATTGTAGCGGCTTGCTATCCCTTTCCGCCAGATTTCCTCGAGCGGAACATTTTTTAAACAGGCAAGTGAGAAATTAGGTACTTGAAATTCAAAAGGGAAAGTGTTCACCGTTACATTATCACATTTTAATGGATCTTCTTGGTGAAAGGTGAGAGCCCAGGGGCTTCAGAGAGAAATGCAATGAAGACGAAAAGGAAAAGGAGGGGGTGAAAGGCCGTAGTCAGGTGTGATTTACGGCTTCATACCACCACACCTCTAGCAAGACCAACCAACAGTCGGTCGTTGTATGCTTAAACTTAATGTTGTAAGTATGTGGATGATATTTTAGATTCTGTTTTGGTAGTTGGCAACTTTTAACCAAAAATGGCAAGTGGCGATGTGGTGATAATGGGGCCAGCACATACATATGAACAAATGCATTGCCAAGCTCGATTTTCATTGCCTTGCCAGAGAGAGCACATTAATTTAAAAGAGCATCATGTAGGAGGAAAAAATCAACTCAAAGTTTATACTCAAGTAACATTTATTCAAGTAGCAAACATGGCATCCTCTTAAATATTACAAATAAAAATGATTTTTTTCAGTCGATCCCCCAATGAATCAAACTAGGTATTTCATAAATGAACGAGTGGCACATTATGTTAGTTAGGTGATGATGATGGGCAAACTAAGTATCCGAGTCTATTGAATTTAGTAACATTCCAGCTTTATGTTACTTTTCACATTTGCTTTTCGATTAGTAATAAGCTGACACGTTTGGTGTATTGTGCAATATGGCTAACTATTTTCAGCCCTTTACATAATATCTTATATGCCTTATTTAGGTTAGTATTGCTATTGAACCACACGACACCGCTTGACGCTCGCCCTCTCTACAAACACTTCCAGAAGTGGTTGTTACCCAGAGGGGAAGGATAAATTTCCACTGCACCATTATGTGAATTGTCTTGTTTCACAAACAAGTTGTTTGTGAATGAAAGATATTTATTTGTCAAGACAAAGTATAACACTGAGTGTGTGTGGACTTAAATAATTGGACTTAAGGTTAAATAATCATATAAATTGAAGGGAATGGATCAACTCCCAAATCCCATATTTTTGTACAGCCATGTACTCTCTTTCCTCTTTGTTCTTCTACAATTATTTAACTCTTTGGTCAAATCATTATTAAGGTGATTGGGAAGAGCATAAAAAAATTTAAGCATAAGGATGAATATTAGGTTTAAAACAAAGTTATCTGCCACGAGAGAGCAGGGATAAATAGATTTTGTTCCTATTGAGCCATAGATTATTGTGTTTATTGCTTTGCAGTAGTTATGTAATTATAATATCATGTATCTTTATAAGTACCTATCTATATAATATTTAGCTATAAATCAAAATCTAAGTTCTGTACGGTCTGTACCATAAAGAATCTATACGTAGTTACTCACTATCTATTGGAGAAAAGTTTATGTATATCAGTCCTTTGCCACGCCACGGCTTATGTGCAAAGATCTAACGTAATGCTACTTTACATTATTTTGCATAGAATTAAATAAATAATAAATGGATATTTTGTTGTATTTTGTTTAAAATCAGGAAAAAAGATTTACTCTTGGAATTTATGTAAGTTTGAGATCATTGAGTTCTTTCACTTTCAAATGTCACGGGAATAGCGCCGAAAATTCATTATAGATATTTATCAAAGTCGCATTTTCAATTAGTAAACAGTGCAGAGAATGCATATCTCAAACTCAATGCTATATCTAATGTTCTTGCCGCAAAGTATAGGTGTAGAATAGTGACGGTGTATGTAGTAAGAAATGAAGGAATTGGGTTTTGTACTTCCGTTGAATGTAATTTCCGGCGAAGGAAGTTACCGCAGCCTTCATTTGGCCGTGAAAACGTAAAAAAATCTCAGGTACATTGTTAATTGATGCAAATAGATTCTATACAAACTGGCTATACACAGTAAATACAACATTACAACCGCAGCGGCAGACATTAATGTATAAATTCTTAACAAAATGAGTACGTACCATTCACAGAATAAGTCCTTTTTACTTGAATGAGTATGTTTCATCATCATCGTTATATGGAGCATGCCAAGGGAAACCAAAATTACATTTTGCTGCCGTCGTGCTGTAGACAACTTTCATCCATACAATTTAATAGACTTTTATAGACCTAGGTTTACATTTTTTGCTTCCTGCTAACACACTATCGCATCACCAATTATTTTTATACGATGAATTTTGTTGGCGCACTCACACTGAACAACGAAAAGGGAATAACTAAAAGAATTTGCTGTTACCTATTCACCATCAGCCTCTCTCCCACTCGTATTCCAGTCTCATTCAAGATGAAAATTTAAAGTGGGCTGTCTCATCATAAAAATAAGAATCTCTGTCTCATTTATTCCTTTAATATTTTAACAAGTTTCCATATATACACCTCCACCACTGCTGCTCGCCTTTCACTCGTTTTCTACAACAAAATGCTTTCATTCCCATTCTACCACTCTATAGGATATTACGTGAGTACGTTGTACGTATATGCAGCATGCTTCAACTCATTCCCTCTCACCCAACCATATATCTTTTCATTTAGTTTCTCAGAGAATGTTAGTGTGCGTATGAACAGTATATTATGCTTTCGTTAGTATCACAGTATGAATATTAGTATACTTGTGGGGAGATATGTATAATAAAAGCGTACGTCCAACTTAACGTGATTTTCCTTTTTTACTTTTAAACAAACCTGTAACATAACGAAGAGAAAGTTTTATTGCGTAATATGCATAAAAAGGGAAAAGGTGGTATAGAGTTTTGAGAGGGGACAATAATTAATGAATATTGTCCAAAAAAGTAGGGGAAAATGTTCATTGCCACATCATAACCGTTATAGTTAAATAAACCTGGAGGAAAAAGCGAAAATTATTCGTTTGTCGACTTTTTTCTGCTTCTCTGCAAAACTCACTCACTTGATTCGTTGCCCCTTCATTCCTTCTTCTCCATTATACAATTTTCGGCAGAGTTGTCAACCAAAAAAGACTGTTGTGTTGTTGTGAGTACGCATATTCCTATCTTGACTTGAATGGAAGCAATAATCAGTGAGGGCTTCTTAAAGCAATAATAACTCCTGTATAATGCAGTATACATATTATACCCTTAGAAAGTAACTAACAATAATGCCAATAATATGTATTCAGAGCATAAGCGGCAAACAGCCAAGCAAGTTATAAGTTTTCTTACGCGCAACATATATCAAAACTTGTATATAAGATGTGTATACTTATTCTATACATAGTATATTACGTGCCGGTTGACCATATTAACACAACAAGTAACTGTGCACTCGAGAAGAAGCAGTAGCATCTCGACTCGAGTGGGAAAGAGTGAAAGAGTCAACTGGAAAGTGAAAAAGTTGTAGTGGCAGTCTAATGGTAAGTTGTAAGTCTGGAAGTATGCTAAAATACGGTAAGATGGTTTTGCTTTTGGTGACTGTATAGGAAGCACACTGTAATGTAAGATAGAAAGCTTGAGAAAGATGAACATAAAAGCTGAAGTGGTATGCTAAAAAGATGAAAAAAGACGCAAGGAGGAAGTATAATGGGCCACATTTAAATTATGAATTTTTTCCTTGTCTGCTCTCTTTCTTTCCTACTTGCACCATTCACCAAACTAGCAACGAAAAATCCTATGCTGGCTTCTTCGCAATGAGGAGGAAGAAATAAGGTAAAGAAAATGAGTTGTGTTTATAGTACATAAAGAATTTGTTAAAAAGTAAGGATGAGAGAAGAGAGAACCGTAGAGAGTATAAGTATTATAATGTTGATAATATTTACAAAGAAAGTCTACTTGCTAGCGTGCTTCTTTTTCAAGTGGTTCTTTTAGCGTACATTCATGTATTCAGCCTGTTCGAAAAGTTTCGTCCATATAACCACCCTTATCTGATGTAGCTCCTTAGAATAAGGTAAGAAGAGAGTGAGTATGTGTGTGCAAAGAGGAAGGAGGGTAAAGGAATGAAAGATCATAATAGTAATCATAATAATAATTCTTGCTAGCATTAATAATAATATAATAATAATAAATACATCTATAGATCTACTGTGTGGATGGAAGCAAGGAGAAGAATAAGTAATAGGTATGCATGCACTTTCGTCTTTTCTCCCTTTTTAGGTAACTTACCTACCTACATTTCTTTGCAATAGAGACCATGTAGCACACATTTGAAAAGTCGAAAGAAACCATTTGGAACATACTCACACAAAAAATTGCGTTTATTGCCCTAGATCCAACTCCGACGACAAGCGTAGACAGCGGCGAATAATGTTTTATGCAGATTCATTGATAATAATAATATAATGGGAAGGCATTCGTTCGTACACTACACAAAGATTCAAAAGAATCTTGGTATAAGTCAATATGCAGTGTAATGTAATGGGAGGAAATATACATATAATATATGTACAAGACGCACACGCCAGCTATTTGCATCATTTTTGCTTGTAATAATATATCTATACAGGGCTAGAAGTAGGTAACATAGTTTATAGGGTCGCGTATACGTTCCTTCTTTCCTTTGGAATGGCATTAAGCCAAACAAGGTGCTCACTTTGCAAAGGAAATTATACTCTTTCATGTCTTACATTACGTTTCCGCTCATATTTTTTCCAGGCAGCGGGAGAAGCCAGGCAAAAGGGTGGTGTGCTGTAAGATGCTGTTGCCTTCTTTTTGTGTCGTCTTTTTCATTTTATTTTTCTCTTATGCTTGCAACTTTCCTGATATGACATGGTTTGGTCACAAGAAGTTTTTACAAGAGTAATGTGTATGCGTGGACCTATGAATGGATGAAAACAATTTTTTGCTTTATGAAGTTAGTGAGAGGAGAGAAAAAAATTTTCCGGAGACATTCTGTTACGTGCTATGAAGAAAACGAAGCTTTTATTGTGGAGAATATAGAGCTGGTGCACTGCCATTTAAAATCTAATATGTCTGCTTTCATGTGCCCAGCCTCAAATGTTTTCTACTGGCATAATATACATAGGTTCATACATTATTATGTTTCGCTTGCAAAAGTAGTTTTGTACCAGTTTTAGTATCCAGTATCCACGAAGTTGTATGTATCAATGAATGTGTCTGTCTCTGTGTGTGTGCATATATTCCATTCCATAACTTTGCTGGCTGATAGCATATAGTTAACAAAAAAGTTTCCCTCTTCTTTTTAGAAGATATCCACATCCTTACCATCCACTTTTAACTCTGTCTAGCATAAACTTTCCTCCAAGTGGATACGGCAATAAGGTGACTAGTAAGTAGTAGCGAGGCCCAGTTTTTATTATTTTTGTAGATGGTACATAATATATAACATGTTCATTTCTCCAGCAGCACTGTTTCATATACAGATCCTATACTATCTCTGCTCCAAGAATCTCTTTCCCTTTCTCCTGTAAATAGACAGCTTTCTAAGCCCACTTTTTATACTGGTTTCGTTTTTGTAAAATCGTTTTGCTGGTTCTAATGCCTTTTCGCCTTTTATTCATCTTTTGAATAAATTTTGTCTCATTATGCATAGTACACATTTTTCCGCAGAAAGAAGTCAAAAATTGCAAACTGCCCGACTCCGAGCAACTGAGAGGAAAGGGGAATGATAATATTGAAGTAAATGAAAATGAGAGAGAAGAGGTTGCCCTCTGGTAAAAGATCTTATTATCGTAGAAATCTTGTGACTCACTACTTTGCAAACTGTCTTTAAGAAAGTCTTTAATGGTAAATGATATCTCCATGTCGCATCGTCAATGTCTATATTAGGAAAATATCGTCAGAGTATTATAACATTCTTAATAATATTCTTACTAGAATGCATCAACCTTGATTCAGTGGAGTAGTAATGAAGTATTAATATTAATAATATTCCCATAAGCGAATTCCAGTGTGAATCCAGATTTCCCTATTAACAAATTCTGCAAGATACTTAAGAGCCCGCATTGTTCATGTAGTCACGAAAATTACGTTTTTGCAACTTTTTTCATATCGCTAACCAGTGAAAAAGTTTCTCGAATGGTTATCACTTATCGTAGGGAAAGTGAATTTCTCATTTTGGGCAACTCACAATAAATACCCTCAAAATATACATGTCCCCATTTCTACTATACGCCGCTTTTCGCTTGAGATGATTGCTCACGAATGTGTGTGTGTGTGTGTGAAGTGAATCGTGTTTGGTTCTTGTTTCTTCCTCTTTCGCTAGTAACTTTAAAAAATAAAAATAAGGCCATTTGCACCAATCTAAATGCAAATGAAGACCAGCCAAAAATATTTTCGCTTCTTTCCAAGCTTATAAGCCAAATAGGCATATAAATAGAATATGCACAATCTTTTAAATGGATATATCCCATATATGTCTCCAATAATATTTAACTCAATATATCTACTATTAAGAGACTTTTTAAGTATAAAGTGGAATATATAAAGGAAAAAAACGAATCTAGTCACCGCAGTGTTTGTTGTGACAGAATGACTTTGGTGATAGAAACGATGTGGTAGCTTTCTTTTCCTGGAGCCATACAGATATGGCTGCACTATAAATGTTAAAGTATGAGTTTATCGGTCCGTATAGGTATATCTTCAAATTTCAGTCATTTAGTTCACAAAAAAGTCATTCCAGTAGCGAGATAGAGACACAAAACGCATGTTTGAAACTATATTTTAGAGGAGGAGAAGGCTGTACCAACAAAACAACTTTATGGTGCTTCCCACTGAGTCTTTGTTCAAGATTACTGCTATAGTTGGCGAAATAATAGCTAAAGAGTGATGGTGGCAGATGCAGTGAAGTTGTAAGTTCTGGAGACTGGGGACACACAAGTCCAGTTATAGTAATACACTACGCTTTATAAAAGGACGAACCAAGAACTGCACCACAACTCAATTCACTATCACTCAATTTACGAGGGATGTTTTATGTAGCATAATATAGTTGCCATTCGTGAAACTATTTGATTCGGTATATAATATAGAGTATATTCAATTTAATAGAGAAGGAGGACTTTGTATAATTGGCATACTGTGAGTTTACAACGGCTACTGTACGCAAATTAAAAATATGAGTATCGCCATTTGCATAATATGAAAAAATCAACGCCCAACCCAGTATCGCATAATGTGCTGTAGAAAGTATTTCATTCTGCTGCTGTGCAGATCGCTGACAATTTTTAAAATAGAGGCACGTAGCAAGTTGTGAACTTAAGTAAACTCATCAGAATTCCCTCAGAGATACGAATGTTACTTTGTCAAAATGCAGCCGTGGTGTTGTCAGAAAGCTTTGAAGACTTGACAATTTAGTTTAGCTTAAGATAGAGGTGGTGGATTTGGGATAGAGCGAATGGGTTTGTGTGCTAAAAAGTTTCTTCTGTATTCCAACAAAAACAATGGACCTAGCAATAATAAATCGATTACTGCAATTTATATGCAAAACATTAAAAATATTTATCATTAAAACGTAAAATCAGATGCTGACGACTGTTTTTACGTATAACGTACATTATTACTGCAGACTGTATATACAGTTTGTTAATTCTTGTTAGAATTAATATTATTTATAGTTTATAATTCGTTATACCCGTAACCTTACTGCTGTAAAGTTTATAACAGAAATATTATTATAAAATAGTTGAAACTATGTATACTTTACTTACGACTTAAGGTTTACTAAAATGCAATAACATTTTTTGTCTAAAAATCTGAAAAGATATAACTAATTTGCGTAAAATTGTCATTTTGTCTGGATTAATGTTCATCTAAGGATTTTATTACATGTATTATCCAAGATTTCACGTTAAAATAATTACAAACTCATATTACGCAGGACTTTTATACTTTCTTTACCATTTCATTTCAATTGCTGAACAAAACTTACCACTTGGTTCTATAGGCGGTAAATCATTAGTAAATATATTGCATTTAGCATATATAAAACACTTCCATTTTATTTCAGAAAAGCGTATTCTAGATAATACATTATGGTTATTCAGGAGTATTTCATAGCAATAACCTTTTAACGATGAAGTGAAAGCTTCAAAAATACGAGCAATTATTTATATTCGGGAACTTGGTTTGCCTCCGAAAGGACTCTAACCATAATTTAAAATATTTAAATTTTGAGCTATTTTTAGCACAATTCTGATTAAAATGATCATATTTAATCATATAAAACAAATGATCGTTAATGCCTTCGTCCAGAAAACATAGAATTGTATGAAGCCTGATAAAATCATTAAATAATATTGTTTGCAGCACTATATTTATCCGTGCTCTAATTTTCAAAACATATTACAAAGGTTTAAATGTTTACCTTATTCCTTAAAGATTGCCTCGTTGGGTATAAATAAAATAGTAATTGATTTGAATTCATCATTTTACATCTAAAATCTTTGGTGTATGATTAATGAATAATTTACTTCACTTGAAAAATTTCCAGTTACGTGAAAAGTTGATGGACCTGAGTGTGGGCCTGCTACGTTGATTGTGAATAGTGCACACCAGCGTTATACGTATATCCTTATAGGTAAATTGTTAAATCTAAAACATTTTACATGATGTTTATCAACAATTTAGAAATGAGATAGGTTCCTAGATAAGTAAGAATTTTAATATTTCCCAGTCGTAGAGGACACACATACCCATGAAATAACATCAGCAATCATCTCAAAAATTGACATCAAAGCATTGGCATATTTGTTATATTGTTAATGTTCGAGTTGGCGTATAGATATTTGATCATCTAGTAAGTATTCCTTCACCTAAATTCCAGATATTTGTGAACCTCGCAGGAACAGTGTAATAAATTAGGATTTATGATTTACTTTTTTGCTTTAAGTGATTCTTCATACTCTGCTTTTAAATATTATACACTATGTACTGTGCTCTGGTTATAATAATCTTTTCTCCCTACTGCATATGCATGAATGAAGGTACATACTACTGCTTGTACTTTTACAGCAGCATACTGCATACTATTTTATCATTTGGTTTGTTTGCTGCTGCTGTTACCATCATCATCTTCGCAGTCATCATCACAAACACAACTGGAGTGCACTTGTACTTCAGCGGTATAATTCTCCCTGGATGATGAAGACATGCTATCGCTAGAAAAGTTTACGGCCCACTTGTGACTGTTAACTAGTGACATGGCATGGTTCTTCGAAGATATACTTTATACACCATTATACAATACCATCTAGTTGCAGAGCAAAAAGTGTTACCCCTTTTTATCCATTCAATTTTTAGATGAGCTTCTTTTTCGCCCGCTAGCCCAATTTAATATGTATATTACACCATTAAGTCTAACTACGCACTTACGTGCAGACAACACTACCAAATGCAGACTATATCTGCACCACACACTACACTGACTTGAGCAACCAAACCAACTTTAATATTGCATTTTGTTGCCACTCATCTTATCAAACGTGCTTACATAAATGTGCGGGTATATATTTACATATCTTCTATATACGCATGACTTAAGTTAAGACCACCATATACCATATACCATGTTTGCAGCAAAACCACACATGTACTTTCACTTCGTCCGCTCATCGCTTCCATTCAAACTTTGCTGAAGAGATAAGCAAGTATTTTCTCTTTTGCATGCACTAATATGTAAATAACCGCATACAAAAATGTAAAATACTCTCGACGGGACTGTTCAGTCAAGAAGGGTTGAAACTTGGAAAGTTTCATTCAGCATTTCAGCACTTTCCTCTCATTTAATTTTTTCGTTCTCACTCTCGTTGGCGCATTTCTCTTATCAACCTTACAGCTAAAACGCGGCGACATTCGTGAAAAGAGGATCTTTTTCACCTTTTCCATTCAATTTGAGCCAAGTGGTTTTTGAACTGCTACTTTCTCACTTTCCCTTTCTGACTATAACAGAAATAGTCAAAGTAGAATGTAGATAGTTGCGGCCAGGAAAACAATAGAAAAGTCGAACGAGTCTTTAAGAGTGCGTTCTTGAACTTCACTTCCAAACAGAACTAACAGCACAAACCACCATATAACCGTTTGGAAACTCACTAACCCGAGAACAATGGGACCTAAAGGCTCAACTAAGAACAATTCACCATGAACATTTTTGAATGAAAGCTACCGTAAAGAAACTTAAAGATGAAAAGGTCATTGAATGCACCAAGCAAATTGCCTCACATCTCATTAAAATTGTATACACACAAACCAATTCATTAAAACAATATTGTGCTCAAGAAATGCAATCAAACTTGGTTAAACCAAGAACTTTCACCGACAACGGTTTCAACTTCTCTGTGTAAGTAGATACGAGACAATATGGGCTCGTTATAATGGTGTGTGTGTGTGTATGTAGGTGGTTTCTTTGATATGAACAGTAGATTCAGATTCGTGATTTTCTCAATTTTTCATAAGTGATTATGCCCAACAAGATAAGTATTTAAATGCAATCACAAACAATTTTTATTTATAGCATTACGAGTCTTAACACAACCTTCTAGTTAGGGGAGATGAGCATTATATATTTTTCAACTACCTTCTAGGAAGCGCAGTTTCACACAAGCAAACCTTGGCATAATGATAATTTGACAATTCCTTTCATATTTGCATAATGACTAAATCGTGTGGGTGTCTGTGTTATTTGTATTACTTTTCATACAAAACAAGTTTGATTATTTCTCATAATAAATATATTGTCACGAGTTAACAATAAGATACTAAATTATGATCCAAGCGATGAGTTTACAATATGGCAAAATGACAAAAATAGACCTTTCAAAGATCAAATGTCAACCTCGTCTTACATCTTTCTTCATTTCTTCCCTAATTAGAAAACTCTATTCTATTTTTTCCAGTGAATTTTACGCAACGTTGGCGGCATAACATACCTTTATACCATAACGTAATTACGTATTACTTACATTAAGTATTTCCCACGTTGTTAGTGTGCATAATTTTCTTCAAGACCTTCAGTTTAAGTTAGTGTCTCAAATCCCTCATATTTAAATTAAATTGGTATAATAGCTGCTTATATGTATCTATACAAAAATGTGGTGAATAATGACTACAGCAATGGTATATTCATTACGCGTGCATTCAATTTTACATATAAATAAGGTTGAAAATTATATACACTAAAAATATATTTTTATGCTTATCTTTCCTTCTAAATCTCTTGAAAAAGAACAAACAAACCAAGAAGAAACACTTCTAGTGTAATTTCTAAAGGATGGTACAATAACTAGTTTGCATATCATGCTAAGGGGATTTATAAATGAAAAATTCTAAAATGTTCCAAACGAATGAGGTTAAATGAAGTTTTCCTCTTTTATGAGCGTTTTGGGATGCGTCGTTATTGGGTAAGTCAAGTTATCTAGTTACCACACTTTATTAAAGACAACTAACTACAACTACTAGTACCTATGTACACATCCAAGAGAATATTCCTTACTTGGTACACTTTTACTCAGCTTTGGTTAAGCCCAAAGGGGAAAACGAAACAAACATGTACAAAGTTATTAAAAGCTCTAACACAACATCCTTTATTAACGTATCGGTTTGATCTTTTGCCGTCACTTATGAGTTCCCATATTATTACCTATACCAAAAATATACAAGGGAGTGTAACTTAAATCTCCGTACCCTGTATTTCACTCTGAATAAACTTTTCAAACAAGAATTCATCTAACCATTGAAGAATTTCCAAGATGCGACAAAATACAGTAGTCTTTTGCATATCAAACGGTAAAATAGAAAGAGAAATCTGCATAAATACATTTAATGAAAGAATCGGTAATATGGTATCATGTATCATGCAGTTGTGGATATAGCTACATTCTAGGGGCAATTCAGTACACAGGTCCATACAAGAGAGAAAGGAGTATAGAATAAGATAGATATCTGCTCTGTGCAGCTCATACTTCTCTTGCTTGTCATCATTTTTTCCTTCTTTGCTTTACCAGCTTCTTTTACGTATAATATTTTGATTCCAGATGATTGAAAATGTCACATAAATTTACTTTTTATGTACTTGCGCCGTGATATCAATAGAAATCTTGATTCGTTTCCATATGATGGATGACGATCCTCCAAACCCAAGATCACCACCATCAATATTGAATATTATGTTTAAAACGCTTAAAAGACGCTTATGTAGAATATTTCAACTTCACAAAATACAAAATACATAGCAAAGCGCAAAGTAAATCTTTTGCAACGGAAGAAACATTTAGAAATTAAAATACTGTTCTATTTTAACTTTAGCTCTCGAAACCCTGTGACACAATTGCTCTAATATGATTTATAACTAAATCTTCTTAGCAATTGCTAGTAATTATGAATCGTTTTTAAGTTTATTTGGTTAGACAGTGAAGTAATTCATAACCATTCGTTATCA